>BSYO01000029.1:13096740-13292171 GCA_033239525.1 Nepenthes gracilis
TGCAGGAAAAGTATTTGAGTTGTCCAGAGAAATATGAGTGACGGAACCAATCTCATGAGGACCATGAATTTGTGATATTAAATCTGCATTATAATTTTTCTGTGGAAATTCGCTTTGTGGCACTGACTGTAATGGGAAAACATATGCATAAAATTTCACATCTATAGGTAGAGACATGATATGAATGTTTAAATCGAGCAATCAAGATCCATTAGTTCCAATAAAGCATCCAAGGAAGACACGCATTATTCCTTTGGGGTCAAATTTGGCTCAGCCTTGCGTGAGAGTTGTAGCAAAGCAAAGGAAACCAATTACCTTGTTATATACATTTGACAAGTAGGACTTTATAGGGTGTCTTATTTTGTAGCAATGGTGTGGAGGGTCTGTTCATTAAATATACTGCAGTCAAGACACGTGTTTTCCAATATATGAGTGGTACATTGGATTGGAATTTCAATGCTCAAGCCACATTCGATAAGTCCTTATGCTTTTTTAGTTAGTCTATTTTGTTCTGTAGTCTCAACAAAACTTCTCTGATGTATTATGCCTTTGTTTCCAAAGAAGGAAGTCATTTGAAATTTTGCATCATTGTCACTACAAAGATCTTTAAATTTAGCATAAAATTTGGTTTAAACAAGATTACAGAAATATACAATGCTTCTTTCCGCTTTTGACTTTGCTTTAAGAAGATATATCCAAGTGCTTATTAAGATGTCATCCCTTATGGCTAAAATGTATTTAGATCCATCATGAATAATGGTAGAACTAGGCCTTCAAATAACACGATTTACTTATTGAAAAATGCATGATGTACTCTATATCTCACTGAAAAGGGAGATAGATTTGTTTGGCATGATAAAAAATTTAACATGGAATTTCATCACAATAATAAACATTTATTTTAATAATAGGATCATCAAGTAACTTTAATCTGGAATTGGAGAAGTGTGCAGAATGAGAAGGCCAAAAGGTAAGATGTGAGACTAGTTTTGAAAGCAGCAGCGCCTAAAAGAGTTTCTCCAGCAAGTATTGAGAGCCTTTTGGAAAGAAGATGGCACATCATTTTCCAAAAGATAATAGTGACCAAGCTTAACTTTAGCCATCTCAATTGTTA
This sequence comes from Nepenthes gracilis, assembly GCA_033239525.1. Classification (NCBI taxonomy): domain Eukaryota; kingdom Viridiplantae; phylum Streptophyta; class Magnoliopsida; order Caryophyllales; family Nepenthaceae; genus Nepenthes; species Nepenthes gracilis. The sequence goes on from BSYO01000029.1 coordinate 13,097,855, forward strand.
TCCATGATACAAAATCCTACATAAAAAGGAAATTAGAGAAGTAAATAATAAAACAGTTGAGTCATTCGGCCATATTGTAAACTTACATCAACTTGTATTTGAATGATGGCATACAAAGCACATCTGTTAGCATCATGGAGTCTGAGATTTGGACAACACTAACATGGGTTACAGGACCTCATCTCCATTTGTCAACTTAACCATATATGAGACTGATATTGTAATCTTGATATAGAATGAAGTGAAGCAGATCATATGATCTATTGCCCCTATGTTGGCAATCCAAGGAATGCACATCATACTGAAAGAATTATGAGTATGAGCTAATAAGCATTGATGGACTCAAATAGTTTGAAGGACCATAGAGATTGTGTTGCTTTCTCAGTGCGCACTTGTGCATTGTTAATTGTGTGTAATTGAGGGGGGATTTTGTTGATAAAGTAAAGCATGCAACACATAGTGAAAGTGTGGCATTCAGAAAACTTTGTGAATGACTAAAGTCACGTCATAGTAATTGTGCAAAACCTTTCCCAATTCGAACTTAAACATTTTTTTTGGGAAAAAAATTGGACGACTTCATTGGCAATCAAGCCACAATAAATGCAGCCTCATTTTGAACTAATTTATCACAATCAAACCACTATATGACAATTGCTTTCAAAGGGGCCACAATTGCTACATATGTTGAACAGCCCAATGAATGTTAAGTATAGGTTTCCGCTTCTAAATCCCAATGAAATTGGTTGATTTTGAAATAAATCCAATGAATTCCAACTTTATTTGTCACATTTTCTTCAATATTGCCATTTTTATAATTGTTTAGAAGTTGATGTTTTCTTGTTCATTTGTTTACCTGGGAATGCTGAAGTTTCTGTTCTGTCTTGTATATCTCAAACTCTTTAGGTTCAAAAGCCTTCTTCCATGATTTTTGCTTTGCTTCTACCCCGCTATTATTTCATTTATCAAGACAATAATATGCATAAAAAAACAAGCCCTTCAGAAATTTTAAATGAAAGTTGTTGGGTTTTTAATACCCATAAGAATTGTACTGATGCCAATCATCGTATGATCCTAATGATTATGTGGTAGTCCCATGGGATATGACATAAACACTCCCTTCCAAGGAGTGTCATCACTTCTGCAATTTTGAATTTTTAACATTAGAGGAGGATATGGAGTTTAATACCTTGCCTTTTACTGCTTATTCACTTAGTATGATGTAATGGAAGTATTATTGTCGGACTTCTGGGGGTGTCTCTTTTTCATGTTAGTATGCGTTGTTTAAAATATGTGGTAAATGCTGATTTTGACTCTCTTGAATTCATCCAGGTGTTTGAAATAACTTCATTGCTGTTTCTCTGTTTGATGGAGAATGCTGTAAGTACTCTTGATGGTCTATAATTATTCAGCGCGAACATAATTGTAGTAATTCCTATTTGTTTCCTTTAACATTTTGTCTTTACTTTAAAATTTTAACAGAGTATGGTAGGGGTACCAGTGTTCACATTAGAACTTGAAATTGGAAATTTTCTTTAGATGAATCTATACAGTGCTAAACATAAATACTATGTTGCCCCACAAACCATGGTACATTTCCTGAAATTAATCTATTGCCCCACAAACCGCAGTACATTTCCTGAAATTAATCTGAATTAATGCAAAATGGATTTATTTGATTCTTGTTTCCCTCAATATTTAGAAAGCAGTCCAGCCACCCCCTTGAAAGCAAGGCATGTACATCGCGCCTTGGTGTTGCCACAGCTCCGAGTATCATAGGGTTATTTAGGATAAAGCATGAGTGAAAATATCAATATTGGTATTAGTTGTTACTGCATCGGGTAATACGTGTTGGTATCGGACGTGACGGATCCAAAATTCTTTTTGCAAATTCAAACCTGGGGTATTGGTCGATATATAGAAGAATATCGGGTATATTGGCCAATGTGGCATTATATATTACCGATATGACAACACATCTTATCACGGTATTTACCGATATTGGTATGAAGACCCCCCAACACCAATATATAACAACTGAGATTGTAAAGCAATAAGTCCTAGTTAAGATGTTCATCCAGGTGGACCTGAGATTTATGTACCATGTTAATGATCACCATATGTTAGTGTGAATCAGTGATGATCTTTGGAAGAATGCAACACAATTATTGTGCCATGGGAAATAAAGGAGTATTGATAATGGCTTTAACGACAAGAGCATCAACTATATATCCATAGTTAATGTCCCACTTATTATGCCTTGGCACCTTACACTCGTAGTAATTAACTTGATGTCACTTTTATCTACTAAGAGAGGAGTGTGCGAGGGAGTTAGTGTGCTTATAATACACTTCATCCGAGTGTTCTAGCACTGCAATCCTGTGTATTGTTGTTGGGAGCTGTTCGGGTATTCATTAAACAACCGAGATTTTTTAGTGGAAAGAGTGTGATTAGGTTACTTTATCACTTGTACTCTTTTGATTATTGTGAAATTGTGTTTATTTTATACTTGTAGACGTAGCTCTCATCCCGAAAGATTTTATGTGTGTTTAAATTCTTACCTTAATTTTACTGTTACATAGAACAGATATTTCATTCCGTGCCATAAACTTGAACTACTGAATCATTGATTAAGTGAAGAAATTTGAATTTTAATAGGATCTGTTTTCAATTCACCAAGTTCCTACTACGTTCTTTCTTATATATTTGTAACTAATTTGACTAGTCTTCTCATCTGCTGTCCCTTTTGGATCCTAAATATTTTATTCCAGGCAAATGAAATAGGACCTTCGTGCAGAATAGGTGACCGGCCAACCAGCGATGTTGTCGTTAGACTGCGGACACCCGATGGACGAGATGACTGGTTATACTGTCACTCCTCCATCCTCATTAGGAAAAGTAAGTATTTTGCTGACCGTCTCTCTGAGAATTGGCCGACATGTCAGATCCTCGATGCACGCAATTGTGTTGAAGTTCATTGCCAAGAATCTGATTTTGACTACTATGTCACTCTTCTACGCCTCCTCTATGTTATTTCCGACAGCTCGATTATTGAAAGCTTGCATGGGGTCAGGAATGCCCTCGGCATCCTACAAGTAGCAGCTCAGCTGGGATGCCCACAAATTGTCACATCTTGTGTCGAGTATCTGGAGGCTGTACCTTGGGAAGAGGCTGAAGAAGAGGAAATTTTGAAAACTATACCATCCATGGGGTCATTGGCAAAACCAATTCTCAATCGCCTGCAACCTGTTGATGCAGCAGCTGTTGTGAGGCTTTTTTTGTTGGCGGTCCAATTTGCCACCTCATCGCCACCTCCCTGTCTGAGTGATCTCAAATCCTCCACTCAGGAGCAGCTAGAGTACATGCTCACAGAAGATGACGATGCCCCTCTTCTACCTGCTCATGGTGAGATAAAGTTAGAGGTAAGAGAGTGTGTCAAACGACTATTATCCCGATTCAATAATCTTTTAGAGTCGTTAGTATCACCCGAGCCTAAAAAACCTGTTGTCAAGGCTGAGAAGTTTGAGCTACTCCAAACTTATTTATCTGATCTATCATGGGCTTGCCAAATTTTGGGTAAACTAGAAATAATGAGGGACCTAGTTATTGCTTGGACAGAGGCATCCGAAACAATAGTGAAGATTATCAAGCAAGAAAGTTCAAATGCTGAGATGCTTGTGGTTAGTCTGAAGGTGATTGAGGTGGCAGCAAAGGTGTTAGAAGCGATAGGTTTTGGTAATGTTGTTTTACCGCCTGCAAAACGGCTTCAGATGGTGGCAGTGTGGCTGCCGTTTGTTAGAGTCACGAGGCCTTTATATGATGCCGCCTTGAATGGTGGTGGTGAGGATGATGCACTGGCTGGATTAGAGTCTGAGGTGTGGCAGTCATTGGAATCTGCATTTGTGTCGATGATACTTGCATTGCCATCCAGGTGCCAAGCAGATATATTGACCGAATGGCTGGGGAATCAGCATATGCAGTATCCAGACCTAACAGAGGCATTTGAGGTATGGTGTTATCGGACAAAGGTTGCAAAGAAAAGAATGGCTTCTTTTTCTACTTCCCTTGTGTAATCATTCCCAGTAACTTGCTACTTGTAATTCTATATTTCCCTTTCTTTCATCGACCTTTTGAGAAAGAGATGTCAGAAGGTTATTTTTTAGATATTTTTGAGATATATTTAAGTAACGTATTGTTTATTCATTTATCTATTTTGTGTAGATCGGTTGGCATACACAAATAAAACATCATCTATTTGGATTTACAGGACAAACTTTCCTTGTGTAATCATTTTCCATAATGCTATAGTTACATCTTTCTTTCCCCCATTTTTGAGAAGGAGAAATGCTTGGAGGATATTTTTTGGACATATTCAAGATATATCCAAGTGATGTGGTATCTATTATTTATATGTTCTTTGTGTGGGCATGTTAGTTTAGATTAATACATAAGTTGTCATCTATTTGGGTGTTACATACTGACATTGTTTTCTGTTTCCCTTGTGTAATCATTTCCCATGACTTGCCATTTGTAATGTTATCATTTCCTCTTTCTTTTCCTCACCTTCTGAAAAATAGAAATGTTTGGAGGATATTTTTTCAGATATTTTTGAGATATATTTAAGTAATATGACATCTATTCATTTTTTTTTTTATAGGTCTGTTAGTATATATTAATAAATAAGATATTATATCATATTAATTTGTTTTAATGTATCTACGAGGTGTCCTCTTAACACTACCATTTTGGAAATGAGAGAGCAATTTCAAGTTGACAACTATTTGTGTGACAAAAGGGAAGCGTTGACTAAATGGTAGAATTATCATAGTATAATATGGTAGTTGCGTGTTAGAGTAGCAGAAAAAACTTCTTACATAATACAACTGCAATTACGTCATGGACACAAAGTGGTTCGACCTTTTCAAAACTTTGCATATAGCAGGAGTTTCGTTCATCAAGTTGTCCTTTTAGTCTATTTGCACTACAAACCCTTATTAAAAAAAAAAATATTGAATTGAATTAATAGACAATTGTTATAACATAATCAATTCATACATATGCACTTATTAGCAAGAACAATTAGAGTTGTCATGGTTAAATTTATGGATGTGAGTTTAATTTATGCAACTATGTGTTAAGACTTATGTGATGTATAATCTTTTAAGGGTGAGATTGTATGCTTGGAGTTTGGTCTAAAGCCCACAAAGTTGAAGACAAGATGATTTATTATCTGAATAAGTAACCAATAGTAAAATTTTAAGTCTCACTTAGTTATATAAATCTTCACGTGCCATATAGTTTAGTTAAAAAGAAATTCTATAGAAGTTTGATGATGGTCAAATATATATATATATATATATATATTTTGAGTTTATAGGTCAAAATAATCATCTTTTTATTATTAAATAGTAATTAAATTAAGGGTACATTTTAAATAATTTTCTTTTATCTATTTGTACTATTTTTAATTTATTGTTAATATGTTTATTTTTTATGTTAGTTTTAAAATTATACTAATCACTCATCTTATTGTTGTCCTTTTTATTATATTTTAGGAAAGCTTAGTTATATTAAAGTTTGAACTAAAAAAAAATAATGAGAAGAATAAAAATAAAAAAAAATTGAAATGAAAATTACTTTTATCATGTTTTAATATTTTAATATATATTTTTATCATATATTTTTCATTTTAATTTTTTATATAATCTAACATAAAAAATATTTTCTTTTATTTTTTTAAATACTTTTATGAAGTTAATTATGCTCTTAATTATTATATATGTTCTTTAATTGTCAAATATTCTTATACATATATTGTATTGTTTGTTTCATAGTAGTCCTGAAAAATTTTTCTTTAATTTTTAAAGAAATCTGTGAATGAGATGATATTGATTAAGGCAAAAAAGCAAATGGAGCCAGCTAAACATATAATAATGCCTGAGGATACAGAGTACTATGAGAGCATTTTTGAATAAGGCCCAATGGATTAAGGCTCGAAAAGGGCCTATATAGCTGGAGACCAATCGAAATTCAATGCATGGGAGGTCAGCAACCCAATTTGAATATCAGACGGTTATGATCTTGGGTCTAGACTATGATGTGATCTTGGGTCTAGACCGGCCAAAGAGTATTAGGTTGATTTTTCGCTTGGTCGACCAATTCCATGCACACAGCTGAAACCCTACACTCCAGTCGTCATCCTTCTAGTGTGCATGATTGGCACAATCTAGCATGTTAAACCTTTCCACTACAATTTAGAATGTGTAGTGTGGTTATTGATTAAAATGGTTAGCAACCAATCCCACTCTAGAAACGTGAAAAGTGGCTGATATATCTATTACGAAGGAACTACTATTGATATTTATGTAACTATAAATAATAATTTTCTTACCACAAAGAGGAGATTGAATGTTCAATCTCTGAGAGGTAAGAATTACCAAAATACTTAAAACATTTTAGCGTTCAATAAATCAATTTAACACAAAAGGTTGAATATCACTACTCAAACATGAAAATGGGTCTAGAGCTATTCTCAAAACACGCCATCTTTCTCACAAAATATAGAGTCTAGTCTTCCAAGCTCATCTCTCTCTTCTTAAGTTAAATTATGAGGCCTAGAAGGTTGATCCGAGTATCATATGGCAATCCGAAAAATGAGTCTCAATTGCCTTTAAAATTCTTATTTTGTTTTGTGGTATGCAGAATTCGAGTTGAAAAGTCTAAGAGTCTAGTTTGAAAACTTTCAAATTGAATCCAAAATCCACGATACACATCGAATATGTAAATGGATAAAGCCTTATTTAACTAAACAATCAATCTGAGTACATGATGAATTACAACTAATTGAGATATTACAGTAAATTTGATGATTTCGATGGTTATGATATGGCTATTTTCACTTGTCACATGTGTAATTTTTTTTTCAATCCATTTCATTGTTGATCTTACAGGATTTATGGTAATCCTTTTTATTTAGAATTTGGCTTTATAATTGATCTTTTGTATGTTAGCTAATAATCCTGGTGTCTAACATGAATTAAATAATATGCGTATGTTGAAAGCATAATATCCAACCTATAAAATATATCAATAAAAGTACTATGGTCAATTGCAATCACCTTATTATCTGCAATGACTTATAAACATAGAATTTTTCAGTTGTTAAAATTTTTCACAACTCCCCAATTTATCACCAATGGCTGCATTCTGTTCATTTTCACCTTTCTTGTATTATATTTGCTTACAACATTAAAGATTGTTGTCACCCATTTAAAAGTCACCTCTCATCGATTAATGGAGGCTCTTCATGTTTGTTTAATAATTTAATGTGGACAGTTGGGAAACTGTTACATGTTTGGTTGATACCATTTTTTGTGAAGAGTTATTGGTTCAACAACTATGTGCTGAAATACCAGGACAACCAAGCATCCTCACACATATTGAGACTATATTTTACAAGAGTTGCCTACACTTTATATTTTTATTTATTATTTAGTTCTATCCCATTGCTTTTGGTTTTCCTTGTCATGTGCATTTTGTTTTCTGTTTTGCTTGGAGCTGGCCACAGGCTCTAACCCATAATTAGTTAGGCTTGTCCATTTCTTTATAATACTGTGTAAGCTGTAGTAAATGGTAGCAAATATAATATCAATTCTCCTCTCTCCCTCTCTGTGTGTGTTCCCTCTCCCTCTCTCGAATTTCCCCTTCTCTCTTTGTCACCGTCTTTCTTCTTCCTAGGCTGAACTCCCCTCCCCCTTACTCTCTAGCTTTCTCTCCACATTTTCCTTCTTTGTTCGTCTTAAATGCTACAATCACCGGTGCCGTCCACTGTGAACGCATCATTTGGTGCTTTGATTGAGACACAACAGAGGAGATGACGACCGAAGAACAAACGCTCGAAGCTGCCGTTGCAAGGCTTTTGAAGGAGGTGAAGAACGTTGTCGTGACTGTCTGACAGAAGGCGGCGACCATCCGGTAACAAGCAGACCGAATTGCCACCACCACTTCCACCACGGTACAGATCCAGTCTTCCGTGGCTGAAATCCATCAAACCCTGGCCCAAATCGAATGACAACGAAGCGAACAACATCCCTTACTATCTGAAAATTTTCTATTGCGTCCACCCTCCTCTTCGATTATAGCCCCGTCCTCTCATCTTCATCCGTATTCTACAAAAATTTCATATTTCTGTTCAATCCCTAGCTTACCAGCAAGGTTGGAGGTATTCAAGGAGTTGGAGGCGACCGTACAGTAACACACATCAGGTATCGCCTCTAAAACCTCCACCATTGAGCAATTTCCTAATTCCCTCACTGAAATTTGTCATCCCCTGGCTCAAGACGAAAAACGACTGCTACAAGCTCTACCGTTGTTTCCATACCCTACTTCGTTATTGGCACCTTTGACATGTTCCTTGATTCCCAAATCGCTAAACTACATACAAGCACAATTCTACAAAATTTTTCCTTTCCACACAGCCTTCTGCCTTATCTGCCGATTGAGAACTTGAACCTGGCAGCTCTGGTATTGGACAGAGAATGTGGCCAAATTTTCGTTCCAATTGCAGAGGCTGACTCCAACGAAAATGAATTCCCAGTAAATTTGTTTCCAAAATCGGTTCCTCTGTCACTTCCTGTGTTGAAAGATGTGTACTTGCTGCCTTTAACATTGGGTACTCCCAGTAAACAGTCCGCTAATTCTTTTTATAACACACTTCTTGCAAGTGTCACTAGCACATCCGGAGGATTTTCTGCTCCTCTTAGTTTGAAAGAGGTTGCAGATTTCCCAGGTCTCCGATCCATTGAGGTTGTAGCCCATGAAAAACTAAAGGAGATCGGTACAGAAGGCCTTAAAATGAAGCTTGTCAAGGAATGAGAAGGCTGGGCCACTCCTGAAAATAGTAATGAGGTGGAAGTGCATTATATTGGTATTATACTTGTTGAAACAAAATTCAATTCGGGCCGTGAGAGGGGAACACCTTTCAAATTCACTCTTAGATAAGGTTAAATTATTAAGGGATGAAACCCGAGAATCAAGACGATGATGGCAGGTGGGACTGCCATCATCACCATCCCTCCAGAACTGGCTTATGGTGAGTCCGATTCTCCTACAATTATCCCCCCAAATATGGCCCTCCAATTTGACGTGGAATTGCTGTCTCGGTTTAGTGTGAAGGTTGCCTGTAAGGGTGGTAGCATCTTCATGAAGATCCTGAAGGGAATAGAAGGATATGACTGCCCTAATGATAGAGCTGTTGTGAAAGTGAAATTGATTGGGAAGCTACAAGATGGAACTGTATTCGTGAGAAAAGGACATGATGTAAGCTGGTTTGAGTTCAAGGTGAAGAAGAGCACGTTATTGAGTGGCTGGACAAAGCTGTAATGACCATGAAGAAAGGAGATGTGGCTCTTTCGACAATAGCGCATGAATATGCCCTTGGCTCTTCGGGATTCCAGCATGAGCTAGCTGTGGTTTCTCATAACTCTACCGTGTACAATGAAGTCGAGCTGGCCTCTTTTGAGAAGGAAAAAGTTATTTTATCTCCTGGGCATGCCCTTTCTTTCATCGCTGTTGGAGGCGGCATCGTCACATAGGTTTACACAATTTTCATTTGTTGAGTAGCCGAAGTCATACTATATGTACACTGATGATTAGAAGTAGCGGCTGTGGTGATGAATATGACGGCGTGCTTAATTTAATTAATTTAGCTAGATCAGAGAGCTCTAAAACTGAAACAACTGGATTAGGGAGGAAAGAGGGATCATACATCAACAAAAGCCTTCTAATGATGAATGCAATTCCTGAACATTTGGGTGATGCACCGGCTCATTGTTGTCATTCTGCTGAAAAGGATGATAAATCAAATGATTTTAGGGATAATTCTCTACTTAGAGAACCAGAGAATGAAAAAGAATCCCCCTCCTCTACTGCTGTTGATGCCTTTGGTGATTGGAGATAAACTAGATCTTCCAACAAATGGAATGATCAACTCTCTCCTACCGGCAGTACAATTTTGTAACCAAATCAAGCTAGTGAACTCATTGGTGGTTCGACGCTTCAAACAAATGGCATGGTGCAGTAAACAATTATGCGATTAATGACTCAATGTAACGAAAAGGGCTTTGAATTAGAGATAAAAACAGTAGACTATTTTATTCTTCAGGAACAACTTCAAAATAAATGTGCAGAGAACGAAGACTTGCAAGCGAGAATACAGGCTCCGGAGCAACAACATTCTTCACCCAATGGTGTTAAAGCACCATCGTCTGCAAAACAGCGCGTCACTGAGGAGCATATTGAGGACTTGAAAATGAAAGTGGAATCTCAGGAGGTTGAAAATGAAAAGCTTAAGCTGTAACATGTCCAGCTTTTGGAGATAAATAGCAGGTTATGTGAGCGGAACCAAAAACTATCTGAAGAAGCCCCTTATACAAAAGTACTGGCTTCAACTGTGGCTGTTGAAATTAAGCATTTGGCGTGTAAAGTGACTAAGCTTTCACTTCAGAATGCAAAAATAGAAAACAAATTACAAGCTACTCATGACTTGGCTCAATCAGAAGGCTCTGGCATGCAACTTACGGGTGAAGTCACAAATTGGAATAACTTTCTTCGTTATGGAATGATTAGTGGAGCTGTTGAGCTAGCATGATCCACAGGAAAGGCCGATCAGGGCAGCAGCAACAGTTATCAAGGCTTTCCCTTATTCAACTTTGAGGATAAGATTTTTTTTATGGGGAGGGCAATATTACATACCTGGTTGATACAGTTTGTGAAAAGTCATCGTTCAACGACAACGCGTTGAAGTACCAAGACAACCCAACATCCTCACACATATCGAGATTATATTCCGCAAGAGTTGCCTATACTTTATATTTTTATTTGTTATTCAGTTCTACCCCATTGCTTTCTATTCTCCTTGTCATGCGTATTTTGTTTTCTGTTTTGCTTGGAGCCTGCCACGGGCTCTAACCCATAATTAGTTAGGCTTGCCCGTTTCTTTATAATGCTGTGTAAGCTATAGTAAATGGTAGCAAATGTAATATCAATTCTCCTCTCTCTCTCTCTGTGTTCCCTCTCCCTCTGCCTTTCTCGAATGTCCCCTTCCCTCTCTATCACCACCTTTCTTCTGCCTCGGCTAAACTCCCATCGCCCTTGCTCTTTAGCTTTCTCTCCGCATATTCCTTCCCTGTTCGTCTTAAATGCTGCAATCGCTAGTGCCATTCACTGTGATCGCATCAGAAACTTCACTGTTTGCAAGCCCTTCAAGATACTCCTATCTCTGTTTGTCAAGTAACTTAACTATATGATGGAAGGTGTTGGATAAGTGTAGATATAGGCATGTTCAGTGCTTCTTTAAAAACACCATTGATACTTTTTACAAGATTTGTGATCATATAATCTTATCGCTTGCCATCATTATGCATTGTCTATTTTCACGATTCCTCGTCAATTCTTTTATATTTATCTATTATAGTCTTGAATTTTCTAGTTTGTGATTTAGTCCTTAATCCAATAAAAAAATAATCAAATATGTGTAAGAGATTGCTAGGAGTATTGTCTATTGGCATATTCCATGAATGTGCTTAATCATTTGTTGGCGTATTTTCTTTTGCTAGGAAGATCTATATTAGATTCTTGCTCGAAGATCATCATCGTACACCTCCTGATATCCACACCTGCCCTTCACCTAACCCGCACTTGAGCGTCATTTCCCAAGAAGTCAGAGCTCGAAGCACGCTTGACCCGAGCTCAAACGCCGATTCCAGAGAAGTTGGAGCTCGGGACACACTCGACCTACGCTTGAGCACTAATTTTGGTGAACCTAGCGCTCGAAACTTGCTCGAATTGCGTTGGAGCGTGTATTCATTATAATCGTAAGCACGCCTGCTGGGTGCTCGAGTGCCGCAACACACATGTCTCCAATAGTCATATTTTTTAACATAATTTTTTAGCCTCTCTATGAATATCCATCTTATTTTTTTTGCTTGAGACTTCTGTAGAGTTTTTTAAACAATCGTTTTAAAGAAAATAGCCCTATCTTTTGTGCTTATTATTTTTTCAATTTGAGAAAACTTTGCTTCAGCTATTGTGCTTCTATTACAAGTTTTCTCACTTCATTTTATTTCGTCTTGTACACTTCTTCCTGCCTGTTAACTTTCGTTGGTGATGTCGATGGCGTGAAAATTGGTCTCCAATGGTGTGATGATTTGACAGATCGTGAAAAAAGATTAATAAGAAGATCAGAAGGACTCCAACTCTATTGTCGCGAGTAAATCAAAGGAGTTTCTTGGTAGGGGTTACAAGATGGGAGTAAGCCGGTTAGGTTAGCGTATTTATACTATTTGATTTGTAAGTTGATTTTTTTAGTATATATTTTTTCTAACCATTGAAGAAGATTGACAAGAAGACATAGCCTCAACTATTGTGCTTTCGCTACAAGTTTTCTCTCCTTAATTTATTTTGTCTTATATAACTCCTCCCACCTGTTAACCTTCTTTGGTGATGTTGGTGACGTAAAAATTGGGCTCCAATGCTGTGCGGCAATTCAACGGATCGTGAAAGAAGATTGATAAGAAGACAGGAAGGCGTTTGACTTCATTACTACTGGTATATCTAAGAGTTCTTTAGTAGAGGTTATAAGACGAGAGTAAGTCAGTTAGGTTAGCACGTCTGTACTATCCGATCTGTAAGTTGACTTTTTTAGTACATATCTTTCCTATCCATTGAAATTCGAAGGGTTCTACTTGATAGCCGTGATTATCGATATTTTTCATCGTCCCTAAAAGATTATCTTTGTTATTATTACTTTTATTGTTTACTATTTATATCTAGATTAGAATATATTTTACTTATTTTATATATTTATATTTTTTATATTCTATAAAAAGAAAAAAAACGGGTTGAAATAATTGATGCTTTGGGACTCCATAGTCCTTTTCAAAGGTTAAAATAAAAATCAATATTAAGAGAATCAATATAACTTTTATTTTTTCAATTCTATAAAAAAAACTCTTAATTATTTCATTTTAATAAACAATATCATAATTATAAGTACATGTCAAGGACAATAGTAATGATAGCATGTTATGTGACATATGCTTTTCGTATTCTGTGCCTTCTTAATTGGTTTTTATTTTGCATAACTTTTTAATATCTTTAATAATGTATCGTATATAATAGCTTGGTCAATCCTCGTATGTCCAAGCACGATGTTAAATGTCAAATTTGAAATCAACTATGAGTGATCCATTGAGATTTGAGGGAATTAGCAAGTATATGGAGATGAATATTTTGTGACTTTTGCATACAAAATGCAACGTCTATTTCCAACCTTCCATGTATTTTACAAAATTGATGCCCGAAAAGTTACTTTTTGATTTATCACCCTCGTAGCGATGATTTAGAGTAAGAGAATATTTCTTCAAAGCATATAATAACAATGGCGTTTGAATTAGATATTAGATTCTTTTGAAATTAATCGTTGTTGGGGTTCAAACACTTAGTACAAATGACACTATCTAAGTAATTACATGCATTCATAATATTTGGTCCAAGTTAAAATTAGCTGAACTTTTGAAACAATTAGCACGCACCCCAACACATTGAGCAACTTCTTTATAATCCTCTCTATCAATGTTACTCGAATGATCACTATTAATTAAGAATATAATTGTATCGTCATCCGAAAAACCTCATCATTATTAAAAGCAACATCTTCGTAAATACTATTGTGGGGTTATCAAAGCTAATATGACTATACTCACTATTATAAACATTGTCACAATGTTCATACAAGATTAAAATGAAGCTGTAATAAATAATAGACGATACACTCTCATTAATATGTACCAAAGGACAATGAATAAATGAGCCAGACCCATTACAAATGATATTTTCAATAGCCATAATCCCACTAGCTGGATCAATTATTTTAAACATTAACTCGATATTATCATCATAAATGAAATTAAATGAAGTAATACATATAAAAGCTTGAGTAGATAATGATATTCTATGAATAACTTTAGAAAATTTTTACCTATATCCAAATTTATTTTTCTACATATTTCCTCTATGTTTTCTTCATAGTTTGCTGATAATTCTAATTTTTATCAAATATAAAAATCTCTTGTTGTAATCAATATATTGATAAAAATAAGCTAGTGAATGCCAAAGAGTGGATGACATAATCTCTTTAATATATATTGAGGGATGATGAACTAATGAGTTAAATAGTATATTTTTATTGATGTTATTTATAATATTAGTGTGATGGATCACATCTTTAAAATCCGTGATTAATTTTAATCATAACTTATTATTCTTTAATTATCAATATTACCAATTAAATACATTATAATCAATGAGATTTGAGCCTTTTCCTAAAATACTCCAATTTATCTGTACATAAATATAACTCAACATATACAGGATCTAAATGCTTTACCACAATATCTGTGACTCTAACATCAATCAAACAATATAATGTTAGCTACATATTAAGGAAAGATGCCTATTGAATCTATCATATATAATTCTGTGAAAGCAAATAACCTCTATAAAACTTTGACCGTCTAAACTACATCATGTACAGAAAATATATTGTTCCTTAACATTCATCAAAACTGATTAAGCATTTACATTTTTGTTCTCTTAGTCTATCTTTAAAGTCAACTACAGAATAACAACTAAATACAATACATACTATCATAAAATATAAGTATACAAAAATGATAGCTCTAGAGACATAATTAATTCCTTTAACCTTTATCCTTGCTTATTAGGTATAAACTTATATATATCATCTGAATGGTAAGTAAAATAATAAAAAGTAAGTCAAATACTCAATAAGGCATAATATATAGCAAATATCATGTAAACTTTTTACTTAAAATATAATATCTGAATAGAGATCATCAGAATTCAATAACTTAACACATAATCAGGATACTTATACAACTCTCTTTTTGATTTTCCTATCTTGTTGTTTCTTAATCTTGGTTATTAACATGCTGAAAACTTATTCTTTTTAGGGACTAGGGCTAATAGGTTTTATTAGTTAAAGGAGTGGTTGATTAAAATCCGAATTGTATTTATTTCTACACAATCAAAAGCCTTTGCGATCCTATTCAAGACCCAGAGATGGGCCATCTACATATTATCTCTCTATAGACAGGGAAAGAAACCGTGTTACGGTATAGAATCAAACAACGATCCTCCACTATTATATACTATGACATGTCAGAATATACTATCGATTGATCAATCTTTAATCCAATTTTTTAATTCTTTTTAACTTTTTTTTTTGTAAAAACTTTATATTTATTCTTGATACTTCTTAATTTTCTCATTCCAAGAGAAAATAATCATATTTACTTTTTTTAAATTTTCTCTACTTTGGAAGAAAATAATCATATTTCTTAACATCGTATAGAGCTTCCATTTAACTTTTATAAATATAGGGCTGAAATCTAGCATTTAAATATTAAAGATGCAGCAAAATATCAAAGTCTTATAATATGCTAATATGCTGAAAATTCAAGCGCATTAGTCTGTTTAATGGCCTCAAAACAAATTTTACACATATTGAAAAAAATCAGGATTAGTTCATAGTACATTTGGTTCGTTCGATTACCGATTTGATGGCTGGTTTAATGGCCAGTTCAACCTACGTTTTACAGGCTAAAAATTCAATATCAACACATGATACTTTGATTGGTTTACTGCTGATTCAGGGCCGGTTTAGAGTCGGTTCAATGAATTTTCATAGGCTAAAACTTTCAGCATCATTAAGGATGTTTTAGCTGGTTCAGCCTGCTAGTTTATGGCCCGGTTCAGTGTATTTTTAGCAAATGGTTCACAGCTCGATAGCTCAGCATCATCACATGATGCCATAGCCGGTTTGGCTACTGCTCCAACCGACTTAGGGGCCGGTTCAACATATTTTTCCTAAGCTGTAAATTTCAGTATCAGTATGGATGCTTTGGCCGATTCTGTTACTATTTAGGGGCCAAATTCAATGACCAGTTTAGGATAAAGTTTATAAGTTGATATTTTAGCATCATCACATGACACCTTGGTTGATTTGGCTGGCGGTTCAATTGGTTTAGGGGCCAGTTCAATTTATTTTCATAGGTTGCACATTTCAACATCAGTAAGGATGCTTTGACTGGTTCTGTTACTATTTAAGGGTTTGGTTCAAGACAAATTTTACAAGTTGATACTGCAATATCATCACATGACATCTTGGCTAATTTGGCTACCATTTCAATCGATTTAGGGGCCAGTTCAACTATTTTCATAGGTTAAACATTTCAGCATCAGTAAGGATGCTTTGGACGGTTCTATTACTGTTTAGGGACCCGGTTTAGTGACCGATTCAGGACAAATTTTACAAGTTAACACTTCAGCATCATCACATGACACATTAGCTGATTTGGCTGCTTGTTCAGCTGGTTTACGAGCTGGTTCAACCTATTTTTATAGGCCACACATTTCAGCATCAATATGGATGCTTCAGCTGGCTTTGTTACTGTTTAGGGGACGGATTCAATGACCGGTTTAGGACAAAATTTACAGATTGACACTTCAATACCATCACATGATACATTAACTGATTTTGTTGCCAATTAAGTCGATTTAGGAGTCAGTTCAGGAGTCGGTTCAACCTATTTTCATAGACTGCACATTTCAGCTTCAACAAGGATGCTTTGCGTGGTTTTGTTACTGTTTAGGGGCCCGGTTCAGGGTAAATTTTATAGGTTGACACTTTAACATCATCATTATGATGACACATTGGCTAATTTGGCTGCCGGTTCAATCGATATCGGGGCCGGTTCATCCTATTTTCATAGGCTGTTCATTTTAGCATCAGTAAAAATCCTTTGGCCAGTTCTATGGCTGTTTAGGGGCCCGATTCAGTTATTGGTTTGAGATAAATTTTACATGTTGACACTTCAATATCATCACGTGACACCTTAGCTAATTTGGCTGCCAATTCAGCCGGTATAGGGGTCGGTTCAGTGGCCTTTCAGCAACTAGCTCACATATGCAAAAATACATGATGCTTTAAATCGTTTCAGCAGTCTCTTTATCAGTTTCCAAACTGATTTTTGCCTGTTCTAAATTAAAGATGCATTAGTGGCAGCATAGTAGAGATAGGAATTTAAGTATTTGATCAGTAATACTTAAAGAAATCAGCAAAAATTCACAACAAATAAAGGAAAAGTATAAGGTGCACTTGCCCAAAATTCAGGTGAATTTATTCTCTTCCCTTGCCTTTCGATTCTCCCCTTCCTTCTCCCTCTCGGCTCCCCTTTCTGTTTTTCCTCTCCTCTTCAACTCTCACGTGGCCTTATATAACTTTGGAGGCAATTTGCTAAGTCATCCCATTTGGGATGAGCTGCTGTCAGCATCCTCATCAAATTCTCCAAATTCAAATTAGTATAATCTGAATTTTTGCTGAATCACTACCATGTTGCTGCTGAATTTATCTGCTGCTGCCTCTGCTGATGTGTGCTGTTGTTGCTGAATTTTGCTGAAGCAGCTGCTGCCTCAAGTGGGCTACTATAATACTGGATGCCTCTGTTGATGCAAGCACAAGCCAGAGGGAAAGCCCACACTAAAAGGATGCTCTACAGGGGGAGAGCCTACCAAACTTATAAATTAGAGGTTCTGCCACAAGTTTTTTTATGTGGGACTTGTATCATTTCTCTCCTTTTTATCAGCCGCAAATTTCGACGGCTACACTCTGCAGCATTTCACTCGTTGGCTTTCACTCTGCGATACTTCACTTCATCCCGACGCACCGGCAGCAGGTCAACCAATCCACAGGTAACCCTTTTTTTATCAAAACCCTCACAGGTAACCTTCTGCTAGCCTGGGCCAATCTTATTGAAAGCACTATTGATGCGAAACACAAGCTCAGGGGGAGAGCCCACCTTAAAAGGATGTCCTATGGGGGGAGAGCTCCCCAAACTTATAAATTGAAGGTTCTGCCTCAAGCTTTCCGAAGTGGGACTCGTATCAACTGTTCTACTTGAATTTTGTTGTCCTAGTTGATTATATAAATTTAAATGTTGCAGTCCGATTTTGCCCCGTTAAAATGTAATCGAATTAAATCCCGTTAATCTATCCTAGCGATTAATTTTTATGCTGCTGCTACAGTCAAAGGTGGGCATTCGGCTTCTGAAAGTATAGTTATAAAACTCAATTTCTACTAGCTTAGCTAGCTTAACTGTGATTCACATGATTACAAAATTTTGGACATTATAATTAAGAATTAGATATCTTAATATTGTTTTTAAAAAATTACATAAAAATACTTATATAATATATTTTTTTAAATAAAATATTTTTCAAAACAAGCCATTAAAAATCCGTACCATTTTATAAACAAAAACGCTCTTTCCTTTGCTCTTCCTTCCACAAAGCATGGATGGTTGGCTTGGGTTATTTAGAACTGACAGACGGTCGAGGTTGAATTCAGGAGGAGTCAGAAAATTGTGTTCTGGGCGCCGATTCAAGCTTCGTGTTTGTGCTTTGCTCTCACGACTGGGTTTTCTTCCTCAGCTTTCCGTACCCAATTATTCTTTGCGTCGGGAACAGAATCAATCATCTTCTTCTCCTTTTGCCTCCCCGACGAATCGCTGTCTTATATAGATCATTCACAATGTTAGTAACCGTATTACTGGCAACTGAACTCTATGCTTTGAAAGCAAAGTTTGCAAGTCGTGTTTTGCTGTTTTCCGGGCGACATTATCCGTCAATCGCATGGCGGAAGATTCTAATGATTCATTGGCGTTCTCGCCGACTTGGATAGTTGCAGGTGTTTGCACCATCATCATTATCATTTCTCTTGCTGTTGAGCGCGGCCTTCATCGACTTGGCAAGGTACTCGAATCCCATCTTTCTGCTCCGTCGTCACATTGTTTTATGGTTGATGTCCAGGAGCTATTTCATTCCAAACTTCTACGCTGTTACAGAATGATTTAATGATCTATAAAGTTCCCTTTTAGAGCTGTAACATAGCATGAACGTATCTCTTATCACCAAGTATATTTTAGGATAATGGTTTTGGGAATCGAATTCCTGTCCTCATTTCAAAAAAAAAAAATGGATTTTAGGAATTGAATTTTGGGCTTTTGACCACAAATGCCAAAAGTTTAACCTGATACATGAATATTCAAAGGGCAATGTATTTTAATAAATGAAAATGGAAAACCATTTGATGTGGTTCGAAAAGACATGATATTGATGTTGTGGGTTATAGTGGAATTAAGACAAGTATTTAAGTACACGTGCAAGATATCAAATTTATTTGTTTCAAAAGCTAGACTGAATACATTCATTACACCATCAATGGATGCTTGGAACTTGCTTTTGTCATCGAAGCCACCCATGAATGCTCCTTTATTTCCCAATGCATCCATCAAAGTATTGCTATATTCTAAGGACTAATGATAGCAACACACTTACCCATAGTGAGCAATGAACCAGGTGATTGACACAATGAATTAACTAATTATAGCTTTAATGACAATAATGGCTCCACAATTCCCCACCTTGACAAGTGTAAGTGTTTGCAATTAATTTATCTCACCACCAACAAATCATCATTATGACACACCAATTTATTGGATAAAGATGAAAGAATTCCGAGCAAGATTTAAATTTCATGCTTGCGATTGTCTTCATGAGCATGTTTGTTGGATTATTGCTCATATGAATTTTCAACAATTAAAACTTCAATCTCTACTAAAAACTCCCAGAGAAAGGAATATCAGACCCGAACATGCTTAATTTTTGAATGGTATACCTATTTCGTAGCAAAATGCAGCACGTTTTGACCATCACAGGAAAGTATGCACGAGGCCTTGCTCAAGAATGATATAGATTCCTTCCCTGCCTTAGCTCCTGCCTTATACTATATTTCTGTGGCGGAAAGGTTAATTGTCAACTAGAGTATAGAATCTCAACTAATAGGTCCACCAATGAGAGTGAAAGTGAATCCAATCATCAGCCTACTACTGTCAAGGTTCCTGCAAAATTAGCGCCAACATAACCAACAGCTCGATTTGTATTAGCTGAGTCCCTTTCAAAAATTAAGCCATAATTTTGTGTGCCTTACAAATACCAATAAATCTATTTAACCCAAGCCAGTGCAGTTTCCCCAGGTTACCATAAACTGATGAACTGCACTAACAGCATGTGATAGATTTGATCGTATACTACAATACATCAAGCTACTAAGGACACTAGAATACAGGACACATGCCATTTCATCTTTTTCATTAGCTCATGGTGTTTGATCTGCAAAAAGATTAAAGTGGCTAACTAAAGGAGCGGCAATAGACTTGAACATATCCTTCTTAAATCCCGTAGATTTTTTAAATACACTAAGTTTGACATAAACCTTATTTCCTGCAACTCTATCCCTCTGATTTCCATACCCAAAAATTTTCTTAGCTGCCCTGAAATTCTTTATCTCAAAATTTTGTTTAATTACATTCTCAAAGAATTAATATCGAAAATGTTTTTAGCCGCAATTAACATGCCATTAACATAAAACATCAAGTATATAAACAAACTATTGGGAAGCTTTTGAAAATATGTGCACCAATATTATTCACTCC
The DNA here is from genome assembly GCA_033239525.1 of Nepenthes gracilis. NCBI lineage: Eukaryota > Viridiplantae > Streptophyta > Magnoliopsida > Caryophyllales > Nepenthaceae > Nepenthes > Nepenthes gracilis. The sequence continues at coordinate 13,118,485 of BSYO01000029.1, forward strand.
ATGTGAACCCATTCCTACCCATGAACAATTCAATGCATTTGTATTCATTGTCATAGAGATTGTTTCAAACTGCAGAGGGACTCCTTTATTCTACACACAACCTCTTCTCTTCTTTTTGATTTGAATCCTTTGCATTGAGACATGTAGATCTCCTCTTTGAGTCATCTGTGTAAAAACTCAGTTTTCACATCTAGTTGCTTAAGTTCAAAATCACGCAAAGCTACCAAAGCCAGTAGAGTACAAATGGACGTATGTCTGGGTGAGTAAATTTTAGAGAAATCAACACCTACCCTCTAGGTATAGTGCTTAGCAACAAGCTGAGCCTTGTACGTGTCATCGTATTTTCTTTTGGACATCCACTTGCCTTTAACCACCCACTTTCCTTTCGGTAACTTGACAAGATCCCGCATCATGTTTTTGTGGTAGGAATGCATTTCATCATGCGTTGAATGCATCGACTTGTCAGATTCGTGATCAGCCACGATTTCTTTGAAGTTGCTTGTACCACCATATTTGCCTAACATGATGTAGGCAACTATGTTTGGGATTTTCCTTTGTTTATGCATTTGTTGTGACCTCCAATTTCTGTATGCTTGCAAATCATCATTGGAGTCATGCAGAAAAAATGGATTTGGAATTTCACATTCACTTCCTGAGTATGTTTCACGGTCATTGCTTGGGTTTCTAGACTGTCTGGTGGCAGATTCATTGCGAATCTGTCCAGTGGCAGCTTCAGTGCCATTTAGTTTCAGATTCTTCCAAAAGATCCCCTAATCCGACTACAATAGCCTGAGAAACCCTAATAGTGCATAATTACTAAACTAACTTTAATGAGATATAATCAAATGGGCCTTTGTCCCCAAAACGTGGGCCTACCAAAGCGTTGCTCACGTTTGACCGCGAATTGCATGCTCATATAAGGTAGTCCCAGGTTCTCTCATTCTTCCCTTCTTTAAGAAATCATTTGTCCATAAATTTGGAATTAGGGATTGGATTTCAATCTCATCGTACCACATGACTTCCTCTTCTAAAATTCCCTTCCAATGCATGAGCACTTGCGATGGCTTCACACTTCACTCCTCCTTCCATAGCGGCACTAAATTGCTTCCTTAGGTTCTCATAACGCATTAGTACCATTTTGATGGCTCGACGTTGAGTTTCTATTTCAAAGATCTATGCTATTGTTGTAATTTGTGGTATACGAACTCTCTAGGCTCAGAAGTCACATTTTTCCTCCCTTGGCCGTAGTACTTCATCCTTTCTTGGGCTCTTAGAAGCTCCCTTTTGACTCAATTGAAGACTTCGTCTCACGCTAACAACTCATGCTCCGCCTCCTTTTTTCAGGCCGTCCCTTTTTAGTACATGAGAGCAGAGGTGGTCTACCATAGTTCACAGTTGATGCCTGAGGGGTCACATTATACCAATACTCCACCTAAGGAATAAAATCCTTCTATCGCATTTGTTCTTTGTGACAATAGCTCTACTGACGTTGCTTTAGTGTCCAATTCACATCTTCCATTTGACGGTTTGCTAGTGATAAGAAGAGCTCGCCTTTAGCTTACTTCTCTGCAACTCAAAAAGCTCCTGCTAGAAAGAACTCATGAATTGGTTACCTTGGCCGGTCAAAATAGTCCTAGGAACTCATATAGCTTCACAATGTTGTCCATAAATGCTTTGGCAAGACTTCTGCTCATGAAGGGATGCTTCAAAGGGATGAACCACTACTACAAGTATGGTTTCAAATCCTTGGGCATTTGGTAGGCCTTCGACATAATCTGTTGTCAGATACTTTTTGATACTCTTGAGGATTGTTGTAGCAATTCCATAGGCGCATGCTGGTTACATTTTAGCTTTCAACACATGTCACATTTGCAACCAGCTTCCTTACAGCCCGTTAGACCTTACCAAAAAGAGGTGCTTCCCACGGATATATGTCCTCAACACCTTGAGTGACCACCCTCCTTACTGTTGTGAAAATGATCAATGATGTCTTCTCTCAGTCCGGGCACGCCTAAAGCATACACAATTATTATAGTAGATCAGTCTGTCTTTCTATGTGTAGTTTTCTTTCTGTCCTCTTTGTCTCGTAGTTTAGTATAAATCTTTTGGGCTTTGGCATCATTCTTCACGGCTTCCCTCACTTTATCTCATATATGCCATTTGGCTTCACTAGAGACCATCAAGTTGCTCAGCTCGGGGCATCATGCACACTCCATGTCATTAAGCTGCCGCCTTTCGAGGAAAGGTGACTGCAATTCTGTCATACTTTTCCAGTTGATAGACTATATCACATTCAAACCCGAGAAACTTTATGGGAAATTTCTGTTATTCCTGCGTTATTATTTTCTGCTCTAACAAATGCCTAGGCTTGCTGATCAATGATGATAGTGAACCATCAACCCATCAAATTCAGACTCCACACCTTGACTGCATACACCATGACAGCATCTTTCTCGCATAAGTGCTCCAGGCTTTCTTTGTAGGGCCTAAAGCCTTAATGAGGAATGCAAGAGGTCTTCTTTCCTACACTAGGACTACCACTATTTCATCTCTGCTTGTGATCACGTAGACCTCAAAGGGCTTTTCGAAATTCAATGAATGGTAAAACTGGCATAGTAGGCATGGCCTTTTTCAACTCATACAATGCATTCCTCTCTTCCTTGGTGTCACTTCCCACATTTTCATATCCTTATACGTACAAATTATCCTTTATTCAATAATATTACTTGTTAATATCTAAAGATGGACACGTGCTTGCCTCATTTTATATCATAATTATCAACATACACAGGATTCAAAATACAATGCCACCTTATCTGTAGTTCTGACATCCAATCCACAATAAAATGATGTCAACCTCATAATAAGAAAAGATACCGGCTAAAAATTCCAAACTCATCACAAAATAATCTTGCAGAAACATAAAAGATAACCAATACATTAGCGGAGGTACTAACATCATCATAACATCATACATTCTTTAGAACTTAGAAAATTTGCAACTTATTTATCATTACAGGCTACCAAAATTCTAAATACAGCAAAACTAAAATTTTCTTCTTTAATCTTATTCATCAGGTATGAACTCCTGCGAGGTATCTGGAGGGTCAGAAAATAGTAAGAGAGTGAGCCAAATACTCAATAAGAACATAATAATCAATGACATGTACATTTTTATGAAAATAAATCATTGGGAGGAATAGGAATCATAATATATGTAAAAATACATATATACTTTTAGAATCATTTTCATGATGCATTCAACTTTCTGTTTTTCTTGTACATTTTTCTTATTACTTGCCAGCAATTCTTACCTTTACTTAGTTTGAGGAATTAGGTCTAGTAGGCCTTATCAGCTAACGGAGCGTTTGATCAGTGTTTGGATTGTTTTCAGTGCACACAATCAAAAGCATTCCTCCTTATTTACATCCCGAGAGTAGGATGGATTGTATTCGCTCCACACAAATCAAATGCCTTAACTTTCTTATTTACATCCAAAAGATAGGATGGTTCTACCTATTATCTCCCGGTTAACGGGGACTAAATCGTTCAACGATACTTATTTAGATACCGATCTACACTATAATATTTTAAGGCATACTAGGGAATACTATTCTTTGAATAAAAATCGTTGGTTCGGCTTCCTTATTTCTTTAAAATTTCTTAGTGAAAGCTTCTTATACTTCTTGCTTCTTCTTCTTAATTTTCTTATCTTAGAGAAAATTTTTGTTCTTATAAGACCATAATAGGTTTTTACTTATGCATAAACTTGGCATATACATAATAAGAATTATATCATTGGATATCGTAAAAAAATCAAGCCATATAAATTTTTATAAGTGCTGGAATAAATTTTAGCCGATAAATTATGTTGCTTTCGGTCCATTAACCTTCTAATTTTACCGGTTTACCAATCGGTTCGGTCTCCTTTTAATTTTCTTATCCGCTTTATTAAGATAGCCGATTTATGGACCAGTTTAGCCTTTTTAATGAAATTCTTCCTATTTTATTATGTAAACCGATTTATCATGTAGCTAAAATGGGTTGGCCGGTTTATTATCTAAATAAATATGCTTGAACCAATCCACTTTTCCCATTCATGAACCAGAAAATGAATCGGTTTGTTGAAACTGGTTCTTTATTCCCTTTCAATAGCCGGTTCACCCATGATCCACTGGTCCACTTGATATTTGGTTGTTTTATTGTCTTAACATACTATATATGACTAGTTCATCCATAAATTCCCAGCCGGTTCATCCAGATTTTTCAGAAATGCCAAACTGGTGTAGTGGCCGGTTCAGTGACAAGCTCCGGTTTTGTGAACGGTTTAGTGGGCAAATCACCATGAAATATTACTTTCCATACATTTTCAGAATCAACACAAAATTTTGGATCGGCTCATATAAATTCTTCAATTTTATCCTTGCCTTGTTCAAAGTTGTGCATTGATTTTTCATGCACAGGTCTATTTCTAGCCGGTGTAGTGACATGTTTTTTTTCCTTGGGCTGAATCGGTTAGATTTTTAAAAGACAAATTTATGTCAATTTTATGACATATTACCGGTTTATTGAAGTGTCATAATTAATTTTTGTGGAGTTTGAACTGGACAAAAATTTGGTGAAAACAGCAGCTAAATATCAGTATTAGTAGCTTCTCTGTTTCAGTCAGTTTATTCTGCCAATCTATTTTCTTTCCATCGAACCGGCCGGTTTTATGAAGAATAATTTTTCTACAAAAATATGGTGTTTTAGTTAACATTTTAAAGTATTTACAGTATATGGCATGAATTGATCAAATAAAGTATGTAAAAATTCGAACATCAGCAAATTCAGCAACACGGACAGTAGAGATATGTTTTAGAACTTTTCCTATTTAGTAGGATTCCGTGAGAATTTTAAATATCGGAGCAATAATACTGAAAGATTACATCAAGAATTAAACAATGAATCAAAGAGGGAGAGGTGTTCTTGCCTTTTTAATGTAGAATAATTTTTGGAACTCCTTCACCAAACTGTCGAGCAGCTTCCTCTTGGTTAAGATTTTCACTTGGTTTAGCCTTTCTTTTCTCCCTTTTCTCTCTCCGATTTTTTCCAATTCTTTTTATGGATTTCTTGTTTTATTAGTCCCCTAAAATGCTAAGTCATGGTTGGAATTTTTTGGTGTTGCCATCTGCCCCATAAGGTGGCAAATTCTCAGCTGCTCAAGGATAACTCAGCCATGCAAAATGCTTGTGTGTTACTCTCTCTTTAATCTACTTATTGGAATCTCATTTGTGGTTGTTTGGATATTTGTTAAACCTTTTTGAGTGCTATGTGTCTCACCAATTTGGCCATGCAAAATTGTTTTTTCCTTAAAATTAGTGGGAAAGTGGGGTGTGTGTGTGTGTGTGTGTGCCGTGTGGCCTTCTCCTCTTTGCCCCACCGAAACCTTTCCTTCCTCAAAATTTTCTAAGTATTGAGCTTCAAAGTGGTGACATGTGTCCCTAAATAAGCAATTAAAATTTAATTGTTAATGGTGTATTAAAATTATTTTAATTTTATTATGTTAGCTGGCACCCTTAATTTTCCTACTTCTGCCAATTCTTTTAAGTGTATAAAATTTTTATTTAGTTGCTATCAGATCTTTTTAATTATTATTTCGATTATAAATTTTAGTTATGTTGTTGATCGGAAGATACGACAGCTTTCGGGCCACGTTTGAGTCCGCCGAATTACTAATTTAATCAATTGAAACTTGTTCGGTTACAAACTGAGTCTAGCGATTTAATTTTTATTTGATTTGAGCTATATTTAATCAATGGGGTCAAGTTTGGTTACTAATCGGGTAATAATTTGGTAATCGGGCTCCCTTGTTGTCAATTGAAATTTATTTGATTTCTTGCGATTGAGAATTCGTTAATCAAATTGACTTCCCTATTATTTATTCTATCTTTTATTGACTGAAAATTAAGTTGGTTTCTTTAATTAAATTTTCATTGCATCTCAGGATGAGTTCTTGGCTTTTGGGGTGTTGCCGTTAATAAATCTTAATTTTCCGAACACTAGTTTAGCTAGCGAAAGTATGCTTTAAAAAAATCTCGATCCTTACACTTGGTCCACTCGAAGTCAGGTTTCTTCAACATTAAGGAGAGGGACCTTGCCATGTTTTTGTAGTTCTTTATGAATAGTTTCTAATACCCAATCAACCCTAGGAAACCTCTTAGGGCCAACATATCCTTAGTTAAGGGCTAATCTACCATAGCTTCAATATACCCGGCATCCACCTTCACTCCTTGCCCCGAGATGATGTGACTATGAATGGAAGTATCATCTGATACGATATGTATTGACTGATTATATTGGTTTCGAGACCCCTAATACCGTAATAATATTGTGATATGTTTTCGTATTGACTGATGCAGCTATACAATCCTGTCAATTTACGATTTTCAAAAAAAATTTTCATTAATATATCAAATGTTGATACGTGTTGTCTGATATATCCGATATCAATACGATCATATCCGCTAACGCGTCGATACTAATATCAATACTGATACCAATATTTTCATCCAAGGATGTGACACCAATACCTCACCTCAATTTGCCCAAAGCCACACTCATTTTTATTGAAAAGATTGTGATGCTCTAGTATTTTTGGCACCTTCTCTAATCGCTCATGGTTCTCTTCCATTGAATGCAAATAAAGGAGGATATAATTAAAGAAGGCTAGTACAAACCTCCACAGATAGGACTTAAATATTTCATTCATGGCTGCCTTAAACATTTATGGGGCATTGTGTAGTCCAAGGGCATTATCTAGTACTTGTATTATCTAGTACTCATAGTTCCTTGAATGTGTGTGGGAGGCCGTCGTGTGCATGTCCTCCTTTACGCGAACTTGATTTAGCCTGCCCTGAAATCTAGTTTGGAAAAAACACTTATCTCGTGTAGTTCATCTAGCATTTAGTTCACAGTTGAAATAGAGAAGCAATACTTGGTGATGGCTTCATTCTATGCTCGGTAGTCTGTACACCACATGCCACCCTTCTTAACTTGCAGCACCAGAGACAAAAACGTACTGGTACTCAGCCAAATTACCCCCTTTTTAGCATCTCCTCCACTTGCTTTTTAATCTCGTCTTTCTGGAAATTGCTATATCAGTAGGGTGGTACATTTACTAGCTTACCTTTATATTTTGATCAGATGTGATGGTTGCAAGGCCTTGGTGGAGGTAGACTTGTGGCCACCTCTAGAACCCGCTTGTGGCTTGAGTTTCATCTTCATTTCTTCATAATCGGGAATCACTTGACCTCATCCTCTCAACCATGCATTGTGTAGAATGACATCCAGGCCAACTAACGGCAGCATGTGCAAGTCAGCAGCAATTTGGACTCCCTTCATATTCATCCTCACTACATGCGCTACCCCTTCACACTAAAGTTTTTCTCCATTGGCCACTTTCACTTCAATTTTGACCCGAAAGACGTAGGATCTCACAATGATGAAACTATGGGATGATCCGGAATTAACAAGTAAAGTCACTTTGTGCTTGGCAATTCAAGTCATGAGCCTCATGGTAGTCAGTCTATGTTTCCCAGTCAAGGCATTAAGAAACAACTCAACCTCCTCTTCTCTCTCTTCATCATCAGGCAGGCTCTTCGCTCATACTCTTGCCTCCATGCTTTCCTCTTCATTCTCTACATCACTGTTTTTTGCAAGCACAAGAACTTACTCGGTTTTACAGCATTGTCCATTGCCATTTGTCTCTGCCTTTAAAACAGTCTCTTGTTTATCCTCTCTTGGACTTCCTCACAGGACAATTTTCATATCTCCTTGGGTTGGCTCTCCACGTCATCCTTCCCTTTCACGGCATCTTAACTGTAAGTGTTTGTGGTGTCTAGCTCTCCTTTAGGAACTTCCTCTAATGTGGTAGCCCTTATCCAGGTTTTCAACCATCCTCATTGCTTCAGTCAGTCGCTCAGGCTGCTTCATCTTCAACTCTTTAGCTAGCCATCGTTTGAACCTTTCAATGAAGGTAACCAGTAATGATTCTTCCTTCTGTTCTCTGACAAGTGTTTACAATTATCTGTAAAACTTGCACTTGTTGTGAATAACAATGGTGTTGTGATAAGAATTCAATCACACCAAACAATGAAGTTATATGTTGCACTATCGGGATGAGAGCTACATCCATGGGCATAAGATGATGGCATTTTTTACTAATATTGAAAAAGACAAGTGATGGAAGAAATCCAATGACACTGTTCTCATGGACACTTGACTGTTTTAGTGAAAACTCCATCACCCAACTGAAATATAAGGCATATGGTTAGATTCTTGTACATTTATTTGGATGTGTTTTGACCTAACCTCAATATGTATGGTGCTTTTTTAACCTTGCAAGTGCACGAGAATTTTGCAAGTGCACGAGAATTCAGTATAATTTTTCCGGTAAGTCGGGTATCAAATCCACATGAAGGTGATCTTTTTACGCAAAACTAATTTCGTAACTATTTTACATTTCAAAAATATTAATAAAAAATTAAAATATTAAGTGGGTGATAATTGGGATGGTCGTAATTGTTATAATACGGCTATAAATTTAATTAAAAGATACAAAAATATTTAATGACGAAAATTTAAACTATTGGAAATTAAAATGCTTTTGGTTGTTGTGTCGTTTGGCAGCGACAAAAATTAAAATGCAGAAATATAAAATTCAAAGAGCAACGGTGGCTCAACTATCCAATGCTCAAAATAAAAAAAAAAAAAGAACAATAAATAAAGAGCGAGAACTAAATAACAGAAATATAAAATTGTAAAAGTGGTGGTGGCTCAGCCATCTAAGATTTAAAAAATATAAGGACAGAAAATAAAATACATAAAATTAAACAACAAAAATATAAAATTGTTAGATGTTAGGTGATTGCGATGGTTAGTTATAACATATTGATTTTCGCAGCACAACGCAACGTAAAATTACGAGGCCTCGCTATCAACCTGAAATTAAGCCAACTAGAGAGAATAAATGACAAACGGTACGAAATTGATGGAGCAGAGCTGATTTAAAAATAAACTAAATATTAAGCTAAGATTTGCGTGTACAAATGGATAGATCTGGACAAAACCTACGATAGTAAAATATTAAATTTGTGGAACAAAAGAAAAAAAGGAAAAAAAACTAATACACTAAACATCTACCGAGCTTCTTTCCCCCTTTGTTTTTTTTCTCCCTCTGTTTTGCCCCACCTTTGTTCTACCTTTGTTTTTTCTTCTCCTCTACTTCCCCTTTGCACTGCTCTCTGTTTTTCTCTCTACGCCTTTCTCTCTCTTTCCTCTCTCTTCCAAATGCTTCCCTCTCTCTCTCTTTCTCCTCTCTTATTTTATTTCATTTTTTTTTTCCTTCTCCTTTTCCAAACACCTCTGCTGGACGCCTACCTTCTGCTTCTCCCCTGCCAGACGCTTCCCTCTTTCTCTCATGATTGCAATTTTTTTTTTCTGTATTCTTCCTCCCTTTTTCTTTTGACCTCTGCAACTGCAATTGAATTTGAAAAGATAGGGATAGATGGAAAATGCTTTCAAGAAAGGGGCACTCCTACTATCTTGTTGCATTGGTTTCTTCCAAGAAGTATCTATGCCTAACACTCACCAATGGTGAGCATTGACCTAGTACATGGCCAATGGACCACCTGGATGAACCTCCATCAATAGGAATGATGGCTTCACAACTCTTCTCTCTTGGCCTAGCTTGGAGAGTTGCCCCTAATGGTTGATGATAGGTGATGGTCCCCCCTTTGCACGGAGGGTTTCCGCTCAAAAGCTGTCTATCCTAATGTCTTTCCTTCTTTGCATATTGGGCTTTGATCTAGCTCCCCTAGTTGCTATCCTTTCCATCTAAATGAAAGCTAGCCATGGTCATGCTATTGTCTCGAGCAACTTCATAAATGTGGAAGTAGTGCTCCACCTTATTGAGCCCCTCGTGCTGTTGCATCCTTCAAAATAAGGAAAGTTCATCTTTGGTTTACTTAGGCCCCTGGTACCCATTTCTCATCGACTTAGTATCTAGCTGTTTTCAGCCCTTCTGGAGTGTAGTCCTCCCTGGTGGTCTATGCTATTGAATTCCCTTGCCTTCTTTGAAATAGTCCTCCTCATAAGCATTCTCATCTTCGTTAATCTCATTGCCCACATGGTACTCTTCTCACCTTTGAGATGCTCTCGATAACCTGTTTGTGTGGGCCCACCTTTTAAGTGTATCCTCAATATGTTCTTGTCGTGAGTGTCTTCAAAGTCTGTCCTTGTTTTCTAAACTAAGACTTCTTAAATCGTTGTTAATGCCTTATGTCTTACACTCATTTATTGGGTTGTCTCCATTTGAGACCTACTAACTCTTAGTTCCTCGCCTTGAGTTTCTTGGTGGTTTTTTATCTAAGCAAGCATCAACCTATTTCCACTTGATCCTGTCCAATCTGGTATTACTTCTGCTTCTCACTTCTTTTACATTTGTTGTGGATAGTTGCATGATTGACATCATTACTTCCTCCACCATTTTGCTGAACTAGCTTTCTTCTCAGGCTTCTAATTGTGATCGGGTGGTGGGGATATTACTACTTGATTCCATACTTCATTTCTAATGAGAAAAATTACACAAACAAAACTAGTCAACTTTGGCTAGTTGGCTCGGCCAAATGTAGCAAGGCACCCTCACACGCCCTCATTGTCATTTTGGAAAAGTGTAATAGCACTAAGTACTGATGGTTTGGGCACATAGACAAATTATCCAACAATGCAGATTTGGCGACTACAGCCTCTAACTTGATCTTGACAACTCAATCTTGATAACTTGAGTTGGCAACACAGTTTCAAAACTTGGCTAACACTTGGTTCTAACAAACCCCTCCATGACAGTCTGACAATGCGGACTGTCTAATGGTCCTTGTGTGAAAAATTCCTTCTTAATGCTAGTCTAAGAAGGTTTTTGCTTCTTGATAGCGGCAACAACAAACAATGTCTTCTCAACGACAGCATTAATTGATAAGGACCCAATCTTAGGTTTCAATATTGTGCCCTCTTTTTTTTACAGAATTGTTTCTAACTCAATAACACAAATACAACAAAATACAGCACAAACTAGATAAATACTAGAAATATCACCAATGGATAATATGAAGATGTTGATAAAGATAAATACTAACTAAAAATGCGAAGGGGAATTATAGACTGACTGTTAATCGACCAAATTAATTTCTGTAGTGAATATAGGAATCCCAAAAATAATACTCTTGTGTGCTTCAAGCTATAAACTGTTCTCATACACAATTCTTCAAAAACATCCTCTTATTTGACTACAAGTTGGCTTATATATCTTCAAATCCTAATAGTTCCTAATTACTTAACTACCTTTGATGAAATATAATTAAATGTGCTTTCGTCACCAAACAGTTTGCAGGCCGCTAAAGCGCTGGCTCTTGTTTGTGCATGATCTGTGTGCTCCTCTGAGGCTGGCTAGGTTCTCATCATAATCCTAATAGTTCCTAATTACTTAACTACCTTTGATGAAAGATAATTAAATGTGCTTTCATCACCAAAAGGTTTGCAGGCCACTAAAGCATTGGCTTTTGTTTGTGCATGACCTGTGTGCTCCTCTGAGGCTGGCTAGGTTCTCATCATAATCAAATTTGAAATGGGCAAACATGTTAAATATGAAAAAGAAAATCAAGACGATGAGATCAGTTTCAATATAATGAAACTCCAAAAGAGGGAGATATCTGTGGATTCACTATGAGATAGTGGAAAGAAATAAAAGAAAGAACAAAGTTAGAGATCATTGACCAGTGAAAAAGTGACCTCACATTGTCTCTCTTCCCCTTCTTCCCCTATATTTTTAAGACATCCCCGAATGTTTTTTCATAAATTCAAAATACATGAGTAAATGAACAACCTAGCAGCATGCCCATTCTTTGCAGATAACATTAATAAATCAAATGTATTGCAGGTAGTAATTTCCTACAAAACATAATACCCATCCTAAGATTATCTACTAGATACGAAATAGAAGTTATGAATAATGGAAAAGTAAATATCCTAATTTACACCTTCCAATTCAATAATAAATTTAGAAGACACGAAGCAGCGAGCTGCAACATTATTCCTACTTTCATCTGTTAACCTCTGGTGCAGATCAGGGCCTCCTCGCCGAGGAGGCTTTTGGTCCCTGAAAAGCTCCATAAATCTGGTTAGGAAAATTCTTTTTCCTTTGGATAACAGCTAACCATTGTGCTCAAATAGGAGTTGTCCTTTATGACAGGCCAACAATTGTTGTCCTTTCAGTGCATCTTTGTTTTATCACTAAGTGCATAAAACTCGAAGGTGTCAGGAGTCAAGGTGCCCCGAAAATGTATTTGGTTCTGATTCCAAATGATCTGGAATCCTGGATTGATTACATCAAGCAATCAAACAAACAAATGTGCAGCCTGGTTCAAAAAAGAAGACAACAGAAGAGCCTACCTATTTTATATTTGTAAAATTCCACTATGTAAAATAGGAAAGAAGTACAAGAATGAACAGAGGTAGAGTCCATTCTCACCACAAGTCTCCCTACAAAAACTCTCTTCCTCTTGTTTCCGATAGAACTGGGATTTTCTCTTCATATATGCAGAATGTAAAAGAAAAAAGAACTACAGCCAGTGTTTCCTCTCTTTCTATAGAATAGATGAACATCAAACCATGACAACCCTATGGATGCTGTAGGTGGTTATTTCCTACACAATAGCTGACTACCCTAAAACTTAGCTACTATCTAAAGGATTAAATACCTGAAACATCATAACTTTTCAAAAAATTTTTTAACATTTTGGGCATGGCATTTTACTTAACAATTATATACTCAACCTTTGTTATTTTTTCAATTAGCACGAAGTTTCAATCATGTCAATTATATTCTTAACCTTTCAACTTTTTTCCACTTTACCAGATGCTTCAATCATTATCATTATGTAAACAAAATTCCATTTTTTAACTTAATTGATAAAATTGAAGTGTTGTGCTGTAAGCCTGTAACTGAAAAAAAAAAAAAAAATCAAAGGTTGCATATATGATTGATAAAATAAAACATCGTGGAACAATTTTAAAAGGTTATGATGCTTTCGGTGATTATCCCTATCTGAAATTAGAAGCTATAAATAAAGGAAAAGTAGTATATTCATTTGCAGCTTCTGACCCACTAAATTAAGGAGACAAAATGCAGTGGGCTTCAACTGTTAACTTGTGGTAAAGATGAGATATGTATTGGATTTGCTAAAAATAAAAATACTCTTAAAAGTAAAGCTTCTAAATGAATAAATAACAAACAATTTCAATGTTGCCACATGAAAATGTGCAGTTGTCACGGGCTTGTTGACCTGTTGCTTTGCTGTCACCCTGTGTTAGCTCCTTCTTGACTCATGGGAATATGCTCCCCTGTGCTTGTCTTTTGGCCTCACCACACCACTCTTTGATTGCAACAAGCTTGTCACGTTGACTCATGTACTCTCACATAGGCACTTCTCCAAACTTTATTGACACTCACATTTGAATGTGATTTGTGTGGCCTACAACCCACAATGTAGAGCATGAATATTGAAATATTGAATGGGGAGAGTTGTAATAGCTTCCCCATTCACTGTGAAATTAACTGAGAGTGAAAACCCTCAAATGGCTTGAAATGACTACAATACCTTTTAAAATTGTTACAGCCTTGATGCACATTGTCCTTCAACAAATCATCAGTTAGAGTGATTGTCAGAAACTTTACTTTTAATATCTAGCCCGTGGTTGTTATATGATCTTCTCAGAAGTTTTCTCAATGAAATAGATTACAGCATGTTATTTTTCCAGTAAACTTATGCAAGAGTTGGTCATTTTTGAAATGCTAAAAACTCTTATTGTCGTAAACTACAAATTGAAATGGTTGTAGCTAGAGGGCTAGACCTAATATTTAGGGGTTTGTTGTGTTTTCCTTTATAAGTATTATGCTTTTACACTGTCTTAATGCTGTTCAACTTTTTCTGAAGTGATTGGCATTTTATTTGTTTTCTTGGCATTTAGTGCTTAAAGCGGAGACAACAAGATATACTTTTTGAGGCGTTGCAAAAATTAGAAGCAGGTTTGTCATCATTATGATTTCATATCCTCCCTTTTCCATGTGATTATGATCTGTCTTTTAGTCTTGCTTTCAGCTACTACCTGCTACAATAATAGGCTCAAATAGGTCATGCGGACATAGAATTAAATGTCAGCTGGTGCTTATTTTCTACCAATATGTAACTGTATTTGAATGAGGTGCTAATATACAAAAGGCGACGCAGAACTTGTGCTTCAAAGCTGTCTTTTTTGGTATAGTGCTGCAACAGATGTGACATTTCTGCCTCTTTACATTTCTTTTGATTTTTTGGTTTATTTAATAAATTGAGCATAATCTGTTAAAGCCTATATAATTTTTAACATGAAAGTTGGATTATTTAATAATCATAATGGCAAGTTAATAATTTAGTTAAATGCATGATGTTAAGAAAAGGAAACTACATATCATGATCATTTCGATGACTGTAGGAGTTACCTTGTTGATGCATCAACTGAACAATGGATGTAGGTCCACGTCTAGCACTAGTATTGGAGAATATCTACTCACCAACTTGAGGGGGAGTATTTGAGAATCTCACGGATCCTTTGACCTTCCTAGTATGTTGTTGTACAAATGTATATCAGAAAATTAGGAATAGTTTTCTCTAGTTATGTCAGTTTCTTTTGGGTTTAAGTATTCCTGATTTATAGGGATTAATATCTGATTTTTTAGTGAGTGACTATGGGGATTGATTTGTAGGGATTTCTCTACCAGAATAGGCAGCTAGGTTCTATTTATAAGCTTATAATGTGTGAAATGAAATCCGTTTTCTACACACATGCAGATTTGCTTCCTGTCCAAATTTGTCATTTTTTGAAGCAGAAAAGGGCATAAAAAAACACAATTTTCCCTATTTGACAAACAGAAAAGGGTCCAATTGGATCTAAATAAAACTACTTGGACTGCAAATATGCCCACTGTCTTTCTCACACGTGTTAAACCCACAGATCATCAATAAAGATTTTAGATTTTTTTTAAGTCCTTTTTTTAATTAGTTTGTAGTGGGAAAGGAAACAGCTAAATGAAAGCTTATTGCCATTCTGTGTATCAAGAGAAGTATCCTTTTGGCACCATCAAATTCAACATTTTTCTAGGTTTAGTTTTGTTTTGGTCTGTTTTCTACTTATTGCATTTTGGCTGTTATATGCAGAGTTGATGCTTTTGGGATTCATCTCGCTACTATTTTCAGTCTTTCAAGGATTCATTACTCGAATATGCATTCCACAACGTCTTACATTTCATATGCTTCCCTGTAAGCACACCAATGCATTGGAGGACAGCACCCATGGATGGCAATCTTCTCAATCAATATGGAGGCAAAGAAGATTTTTATCTGAGGATAGTAACACAGGCCACTGTGCACACCAGGTAATTGAATTATTTTTCTGGCTTAGTTGGCTACTACCATGGATGAAATATCAATATCGGTATCGGTTGCATTTATAGCCCCCTAATTTTTTTTAACACACATCAAAATTGAATTAAATACTAAAATCTAGGCACATTTAATCATATTTTATATATTTCAAATATTTTAGACAAATTTAAGTCAGTTGAATCAACACTTCAGTACCAAATAATGCACTAGCAAATATCGGTGACAAAATTAAAATTAAATAAAGAGAATGTTATGCCCCATATTATCAAATGACATGCATGTAGATTATTAACAATTAGAAGTTAAGAAGCAAATGACATACATGTAATCTTGTATCTTTGTATCAGTGTAAACTAATTCTCAAATTGCATAGTCTGCACTCTTTATAGAGTAAAATAATTTGTGACATTATTTGACACACAATCAAGTTAATACTCGCAAATAATAACTAGAAATCTAATATGCAATTAGCAAATTATTAGTATAAGTTGAAGTTGGGTAAATTAACTTGATATGTCACAACTCACCACCATGTCGATCTTCTTCTTGGAGTATATCCCTTGTCTTTATTGTTTGATTGGACGATTGACTTTGATAGCCTACTTACATTTATCATTAGTCATTTAAAAAATACCCATACGTACGACTTTTAACCTCATCATAGAAAAAAAAACACATGGTACTTCTTGGATGTTCCTAGCTCGACTATTGTGGTGGAAATTGAGTTGAGGGTATTCCATAATTGTTAGATTTTGTGGGGTACCAATACTAGTAACAGGGAGGATACTTGTATCCATAAGTTGAGAAATCTTGGGTGTGAGGGTAGTTTTTATGCTAGAACTACCATTGTCATCGGGGAATTCAAAAATTGTAAAACCACTTCAACTATGTATAACTCCTTGAGATGATGAGCTTCTAGCCACTTGAGTGTCTTTCCCTTTTCTTCTATGAGTTTGTGCTTATGCTTGTGGTGATTCAATGCCCATCTCATCGTGTTATAGAGCAGAGTAAGAATGGTATCCAAGATATGGGAAGAGAGGATGCCTAATTGATTCCATAAATGGAGTTATGTGCTCATCATCATTGCCACAATTATCATGACCCAATGGAGTGACATTAATTCCATTACCGTCTCTAGTCTCTGCACCATCACTATCGAAACTAAGCTTGTTTGTGGAAGTGGAGCTATTGTCATTTATCCTTCTCTTGTCCTTATAGCAATAACATCAATACCACTACCACCGTCTTCATTTCATTTAAAATTGGCGACAAGCTAGTCTAAAATTATTTTAACCCTCAAGAAGTGGTCTGTCTTGCTCCTCAAAAATATAATCCAAATTGACTAGATTAAATTGATCTTGCAATTCGGCTTAGGTTTTCTTGTGACATTTCTTATTTTTAGCTTTAAATTGTAGTGGATATAGTCTAATTTATTCAACTTGTCATACTTTAGTATATTTCTTGTCTTTATGTCTATAAGGCTAATAGTACTCTAATTTCTCCCGCACCTAAAAGAAGAGGTGGTTTGATTTAAAACTTAGATAGCAATAATAACCATTACTAAATTCAGCAAATTGGTTACTAAAGGCCTATATAACTAATAAGCTATAAAAATATTAGAAACAATAAAACAATTAACTAAATTATAATGACCTGAATTCGTAGATAAAATTGCTCTCTGTGTAGGCTGGGTTCTAAATGATTTTTGTTTATCTCAAAAGATCAACAACTAACACGCATAAAAATTTGTTAATACTATAACAGATACATAAATAGATATTAATTATATTAAACTCGAACTATGTATTTTGATAATGAAAATTTAAAGCAATATAATTGCATTGCATACCTAATTTATTGCTCTTATTTAATTATCTATGTTTCTAATCTTTGGACACCTTTTAACCTTGTCCATGACCTCCAAATGGTTGGAAAGTTTGTCATTATATTGATGTTGGGGTTTAAAAAATACTATAGCAATAACACATATTATGAAAATAAATAATTGTGATTTCCCATTAGAAGGACATATATATAAAAACATGATTAAATAGTTAATCTTCCTCTTAAAGTTAACATAATAACAACAATATTTTTTAATGGCCATCTTCATTGTCCATGTCGTCCCCCATAGTTAATTTTTCATCACCGTCAACCAATCATGACATTTTAATTAGGGGTTCTTGCATTCGGGTCATTTTAGTACCCATTACCAAAATTCCTTCTCTAGAATGATAATCTTCACATCATTTTTTAAGCGCAATTTTGCTTTTCCAAATTTGAAGGACTTATCATCGTCTAATTTAAACATATTCCTAAGTTTTTCTCTATAGAAATAAATAGACAACATTGCAAGGAAGATTGTAATAAAACACGTAATAGCAGGGTGCAACAACTCAGGAATTAGTGAATATCTTAATATAGTCAATTAGTCATGTAGAGTTATAGAGTGATTTGGAGCTTCCTTTGTTAGAGGAAGATTTTCTGGTTTTATTGCAATTGAGTGATTCTATAAAGGAAAAGATCAAACGAGAATATGGGTGGGATCAAATATGTGCAACGGAACCATTCTCACAAAGCTTGCTAAGCGAGGATAAAATTTTTTCAAAAGAGATTAGTTCTATATTAAATTAGAAAAATAAATATTGCATTACCCATGCCTAGCAGCTACTCTAATTTCCATGCATATATCAAATATTAATGCTCCTAAACTATCTTCAGAAATCGAACTGAACAGTTCAAGTATATTTCAATACTAAATATTAACCAAAGCTACTTGTTCTTATGCGAATGTGAATAAATCATGTTTCTTTTCTTCTTTTTCTTTAAACAGGGGAAACATCAGTAGTACTCATAGAAGTATATATCAGCCGAAACATCACAGCATCGAGCCTCCTCAATACCAAGATTTCCCAGTTTCGATATAAGATTTTATATGCTACTGTATTGGCAACATATCGTAATATATCAGTTGATATATTTGATTGTAGTTTTTTAACACCCACTCATTTTAACCCCATTGCACCAGATTCCCTTCTCTCTTCACTCATTTCAGTTCCCTTCTATCTTCTCTCACTCATGCACACTACTCTTTTCCATTCCCTTATAATTTACACATTTGTTTTTTATTTTATCTCTATTCAAATAAAAAACAAATTAATCATATATAAATCTTAATCCTACAATTTTAATCGTTTCTCATCTTTCAAAATCTCATATTTTGGGGTAAATTTAAAATTATTCCAAAAATTTCTTAAGAAAATGTTAAATTGTTGTTTAAATCCATTTTTCTTATTATATTCTGCTTGATTTAGTTTATATATAATATTTCTAAAATATATCTTGCAAATATCATGCCCAAAAAGAGATCTAAGCCATGATTTTCAAAACCTTGCATATCTAAGGTAAAATTTCAAGATCTACTCAGATTTATACTTAAAATTTATAAATTTGTGATATAAAAGTCTATTATGTATGTTTTTATTATGAATGTTGGTTTTTTTTTATTTATATATTTCCAAAAAAATAATAAAAAAAATCATTTTTAAGACTCTATGTTAGATCAAGTTGTGATGCATAATAATTGTTCTTTAATTTTATTATTTTTATTTATCTTGTGACTTTTTCTCAATTTTGTCCTCAATGTTTTTCATTAATCTTTTTTATGGATTTCTAATATCTGTTAAAAATAATTTTTTATAGAAAAAATAGTTTTTTAGAAAAAAATTTTCATTTTTAAGATTCTTTATCTAATCAAATTGTGTAATTAGTTGTTCTTCGATTTCAACATTGTTAATTGTTGATTTTTAGTCCTTTTGCTCTTTTTTTTTTTGAACAAGAAAATATTTTTCCTAAACTTTTTCAAAGTTTTTATTTCTGAAAAAAATATTAAAAAAACATTTTATGTTTAATATTATTTTATTGATCATGTTGTGTAATTAATTGTTTTTAAATTTCCTTATCATTTGTCATTGATTTATGGTTTTTTTTTTTCTCTTTTTAAATTTATGTTTTCAAAATTCTTTCAAATACTTTTAAATGTCAACGTCAACAAGAGATGTAGGGGGAAGTAGTGGACATAGTGGTGAAGCACATGCAAGCAGGGATTACAAGGGTGATATGGGGTGACTATGGATGAAAATGTTAGTATTGGTCACGATCATATCGACATTAGATATAATGAATAGGAAAAAAATTCTGAAAATCATACGCTAAAAAGGCCGTATCGGCTGATATATCAATTGAAATAAAAAAATATCGCGATATTATCGTAGTATCGAAAAATAACAATATTAAGGGGCCTTGATATTGATACATATCGGGTAATACGTATTGTATTAGCCGATATTTTTATCAATAGGGTGACGATTTTGTGACCCTATGACAGAGATAGGTATAATTCCAAATGCAAATTTTGTAACAAAAATTATTAGTGAAGGGACCATTAGCCTAAAAGAACATTTGGAGTATGTTTGGTAAAATGTTTCTCCTTGTATCCTTGTGTTGGGAGAAGTTAGGTAGCTTTTACATAATCATCTAAATGAGCAAACGAAGCAAAAAAATAGAGAACATTTGGAGTATGTTTGGTAAAATGTTTCTCCTTGTATCCTTGTGTTGGGAGAAGTTAGGTAGCTTTTACATAATCATCTAAATGAGCAAACGAAGCAAAAAAATAGAGAAGAAAAATTCAAAGGAATTGAATGAGGATACAATGCGTAGCAAGTTCAAGCCCGATGCAATGGATACATTAGGTAGGCATAGCAACATTGTGGATTCAGGCGTTGAGGCAGATAAGCAATATGAGATAGCAATATGAGTGAGTATTAAGCGCCAAAATTTATAGAAAGAGACAAAAACTCAGAACTCAATCATCTCATTTTGAGAAACGTGATAGCAATGGTGGAGGAAGGGCAACTAGTGGATGAGGCCCAAAGACGCCTCGATTGTTTATTGTCCAAGAGTGGGCCTCACATGTAGTTGGAAACCCATTGTCTAGACCTTATTTGGAAAATCTATGGAAGAAACAAAACGTGGAGGATTTTCTGACAGGCAAAGAAAATAACGAGCAAAATCTATAACTTGACATGACTGATTGACTATATTAAGATATTCACTAATTACTGAGTTGTTGCACCCTGCTATTATGTGTTTTATTACAGTCTTCCTTGCAATGTTGTCCATTTATTTCTATAGAGAAAAACTTAGGAATTTGTTTAAATTAGATGATGATAAGTCCTTCAAATTTGGAAAAGCAAAATTGCTCTTAAAAAATGATGTGAAGATTATCATTCTAGGGAAGGAATTTTGGTAATGGGTACTAAAATGACCCAAATGCAAAGACCCCTAATTAAAATGTCATGATTGGTTGACGGTGATGGAAAATTAACAATGGGGTTATTTATGAAGACATGGACAATGAAGATGGCCATTAAAAACTGTTGTTATTATGTTAACTCTAAGAGGAAGATTAACTATTTAATCATGTTTTTATATCTATGTCCTTCTAATGGGAAATCACAATTATTTATTTTCATAATATGTGTTATTGCTATAGTATTTTTTTGAACCCCAATATCAATATAATGACAAACTTTCCAACCATTTAGAGGTCATGGACAAGGTTAAAAGGTGTCCAAAGATTAGAAACTTAGATAATTAAATAAGAGCAATACATTAGGTATGCAATGCAATTATATTGCTTTAAATTTTCATTATCAAAATAAATGGTTCGAGTTTAATATTATTAATATCTATTTATGTATCCATTATAGTATTAACAACTTTTATGCGTGTTAGCTGTTGATCTTTCGAGATAAACAAAATTCATTTAGAACCCAGCCTACACAGAGAGCAATTTTATCTACGAATTCAGGTCATTATAATTTAGTTAACTGTTTTATTTTATTTTTTGACACAATAGGGACATGTTTTAGCCCTTCTTTTAATTTTCAAAACAAAAAGGCTTCTGTAATAAACTCAGTCATGTGCTAAGAAGCAAGATATTCAAACATGGTTTGTTGTTGTAGAGAATCAACTATTCAACCACATTACTTGCACGCACGCAAGAGAGAGAGAGAGAGCTTGTGTTGTATAGTATTCTTCCAACTAGAAATCTCAGAGCAAAAGACTAGAAAAGTAATTCTGATGGCTATTTCACCTGACCAAGAAAAAATAGAGAGAGATTTTATAGAATATAAAAATGCCATTAGCATGGTTATAGAGTGTTGGTAGCTTATTTAATGCAAAATATTATTGTTTTATTAATTATATTCTCAGATTATTAAGAACCATGGATTTGTTAACATGTCTCTTGCGTGTTTTTGTCCTATTGCCAAAAAAATTGCATGTCATTGTCTCTATCCTATGTCAATCTTTGTACTTCTCAGTATCTGGCTAATAACTACAATGGTATTAGTCGTATCATAGATCAATCATGGTTAAAAATATTGGTCATACACCATGTATCGGCCAATATATTGCGGTATCAGGCGCTACCAGTATTAAGAAATCCTAATACTAAGATTATATCGTAATATATCACCGTACCGGTGATATATATTGATAAATTTGTCTGATTTTTTTTTTCTGCCAATTTTTTTTAAAACTTCAATTATTAAAATGTGTTCTTCCTTCGTTTACTACTCATTCTTTCACATACCAAAGGCTCACAAAAAGAAAAGGGCAAACCGTAACAAACGGCGAAGTCCTTCCTCCTCAAAATTCTCTCATCTTTTCTTTCTTCAAATTAAACACAAATTACTCAAACATACACCTTAATTCTACAATTTTAAACAATTCTCACATTTTAAATTCTCATATTTTATGATAAATTTGTGACTGTTGACGAAATATGTCATTTTATTTATTTGGTTTTATCTTTATGGTTTTAATATTTGCTAGTATATAATTTAGTATTAAAATATTGATTTAATGAGTGAAAATCATCTAAGATATTAAAAATATGCAAAATATGATTAGATATGGTTAAATTTTTGTATTTATCTCAATGTTGATGTGGTTATGAAAAAATCGCGTCCAATACAACCAATAACGATTCTGATATCGGTATAGATATTTCTGTCATGAGAACAATATTTTCTATGAAATGGAATAAAATTAATATAAGTGAATGCAGTGGTGGAAATAGAAATGGAATTCATCGATGTAAGGTATATTTAGATGGTGTGGACGCATTGGTTGACTTTGGATGCTAATGGAGCTCTAGGGGTTGTCTCACTTATTCGGTTAGTGACTTTCAGAGCAGTTGGATAGTTTTGCAAGTCCAAGTTGATTAATGCAGGCTTGGACAGCCATGTCAGACACAGGTACTCATCAAATGTCAATGGGGGTGAACTCTGCTGTTTTACATAAACATGTTTTTAATAAAATTGCATGGGCCATTCTTTTTAACCTACATATGATAATAAGGATCGTGGGTGCAAGTCTTGTTCCCTTTCTTTGTGAGACTTTAGTTAGGGTGTCACAATTTCTTCTAGTTAGTTTCCTGATGTGGGATCCTAGAGGTAGATTTGACAGGTTCTTGAGGTTGCTGTCACTTAATTCTGCTTTGAAGTCTAACAATTTGTTATAGAACCGGCACTATTGTTTCTCACATATGTGATACTAATTATAACAACCGAGGTCATCAGTGTCACGTCTTAGATTCTGAAATTGAATTTATTTTATATTAATCTAATTATTAATTTTAATCAGTTTAAACCTATAGACTCAAAAATCACCAATAAAATAAAATCCCAAATAAATATCGGATGTAAACCTGCAAATCGAACACCAACAATCATTCCAAATTAAAATATTAATATAATTATAGGATCCAAAGGATGGCTACAAGTGCCATCAAACATGACAATATAAAACTTTGAACTATTCATAAGGAAAAGTATTCACACAAAATTAGAGTATTCAAAAATGGCAACTTAACCGAACTATTGAAAATAAAAAGCAAAATCAACTCGAATGCTGACATAATATATCATCAATTCTTGAATTACTACAAGAAATTCCAAATAACCAAAACTAACAATATAAACCATTATTCTTGTTGAATAACAATACATAAATTCATTTAAAAATCCGAGCCCACTAATTTGGTATACCTAAGTAAATATGTATACATCAAAAACATGTTAGAATAAGACATGATCAAATATCTATAAAGCCAATAACGTTCTTTTATAAACATAGTATGCAACTTTCAACTGATGGTCATTTGAATAAACTGTGTAATTTTATAATCATTACTCAAATTTGTAATTGCAATGTCAAATATGTTGAACTATACAAATACATGAAATATGCTCAAATCATGATTCAAGACCCTAGGTGGGCCGTCACGCATTTAACCCCATAAATGGGGCCAAATGCCGCTTTAAACCCACGAATGATAAGTTCTAATCTCAATTTTTATATAATATACTAGAACATGTTATAATATATCTCCGTCAGTTCTCTACAATGGTTCGTGCATAATTAAATGGAGAGTTCTACAAAAATACGAACATATTCTTTGTATTTCTCATACTGAATAAAATATCATTATCTTTCAACTTATGTAGAGTTTTTTTCTTTATCTTTTGAAATACATAGCATGCAATGCGTCATAAGTCTTGTAGGATTTTAAATATGCAATTTTGAAATATGCAAGAATTATATTATGTAATTTGCAAACATTCAAAAATTGTTCATGATAAAAATTGCAAGAAATTAATGTAGTCAATGTAATTTCATCACTTCATTTTAATTATAAAGTATGTTGGAGCACTTAAGTGCACATTTAAGGCATGCAAAATATATATTTAAGGATTTAAGACATGTAGGAACATATATATAAAAATAAAAAATGTACAAAGGCATTTAAATATAATTTAAGGATATACATGAGTATTGTTGTACAAAATTAGTTTAGAAACACAATGTACGTGAAATGAGGCATATATTCCATAAAAATTACTAAAAATGAGAGCGAGAAAACATTCGGGAGAAGTTTAAACATTATATATCTGAAATTATGGCATATGTGAGTATTTGAAATAGTAAATGTTTAAGAAAATAGGGAAAGATTAGTAACAAAGGAAAGTGGGTTTAGATACACTTGCCATAACTAGATTTTTACCCAAAGATTACTTGATTTCTCTTCTACTTCTCCTTTCTCTCTCTTCTTTGATCTCTTCTCTCTCTATTTTTTCAAGAATCTGCTCAAAATGACCCAAAATTAGTCAAAAAAGCCTGTTTATAGCAAGTTGGCGCATCATGCGTAGGTCGTGCTTAGATCATGCGCCAGGCATAATCCCTACCGCACATGTGCACCTATCAAATGTGCATTACGCATTAACATTCTATCACAATTATGCACATGTGCCACTCGAACGTATCTCAAGTGTGGGCATTTTACCTCCAATGCGCACATGCATCCCTTGAGTGCACACCGTGTGTAACTGTTATGCCTAAAACGCACTCATTCGTGGATTAGGCGCCTTTCAGGTACTGAATTTGATTATTTGAAATTCAACTTTTCTAAAATTTTCGTTATAATTATTTTTCAAATTAACTCAAAAATTATTTAAATGATATCATAATTCATAAAGAAAATGTGAGGCGTTACAATCAGCAGCTTATTGGGTACTCAGGCTTCATATCGCAGACTAATCACCAAGTCTCTTTCTATTAGGCTCTTTATTCGTGGCAATTTTGTGAATGTTTAGGATACTTTTGGAAAATACGTGCATGCATTATGCATCTTATATGTGTGGGTGGCTCTGTCTAATGATTTCTTCAGTTGATTATTTATGTACTTCCATACAGCACAAATAAAATGGTATCATGTGGCAATTTGCCTTTGCATCAACTTTCTTGAACATCTATTAATTTCATGTCAAATCTTAACAATTCTCAATACTGGCATGAGCATAATAAAACAGTTACAATGGTACAAATATGGATAGTTGTTTCTGGCTAAGTGGATTAAGTAAAGGAACTTATTTTATCAAAAAAATTCATATTTCTCATTTATACTTTAATGGTGCCATTATGGATGCAGCAGCATAGGCTGTGCCATCAGACAATGGATCCCAACCTAGTATTTAAGAAATTGTTTTCTAGATTTTTGTTGATGCTGTCTCCAATTTGGTTTCTCAGTCAAACTTGAAAGCTGAGCATATTTGTCTGTCTGAAATGAAAGCATGAGCATACTTGCCTGTCTCTCTATGCTGGTTTTAATACAGCTCATACTTTGGTTTTATTAATGCTCAGGGAAAGGTTCCGTTGTTATCAGTAGAAGCACTACATCATCTGCACATATTTATCTTTGTATTGGCCGTTGTCTATGTGGGCTTCTGTGCCACTACCATGTTTCTTGGTGGAATGAAGGTAATGTATTTTCTAGCCTATTTCCTATAAAATTTCTCATAAAACTTTTGCATTTATGGGAGAGAGGTTCCTAGGTCATGTAAAACGCAAAGAGCTCTAGGATTTTATATGTTAAAGACTTAATGATAAAAGGTACAAAAGATCCTCCTCCTTTCTTCAAAAAATGAACAACATTCTGCGCTTCAACATGTGTCTTGAAAAATCCTGTAAATTGGAGGATAATCAAGCAGTTTTGTTCCCCATATTCTGAATTGCAAAAGCGATTTTTACAGACACTAAATAAATCCATACTTCAAAGTAGCGGTAGCATGAGTGCAAAAACAGTGTCTCCAAGTTCCTTGTTTACAGGATCCAAGGGAGAAGGGCCATGGCCCATTACTTCTACATAGCGGGGTGATAAACCATGAATTTATATCCCAAGTTCATAACCAGCCACAGAAACTCAAAATTTTACTTTGGAAATTAACAAAATTGTTTTCCTGCTTCATATGCAGTTGATCTTTGTAAAGGTTCAAATTATGGATTTACTACTTTGTCATGTGTTCCATTTTAGCATTCCGTGTCTTTGTTTTTTGAAGTATTTTTGTTTTATTCTTTTTTTGGGAACAATAGAAAGATATTTACAGCCTGTTTGCAAGTTTTGGAAAGAGGGGGGGTTAGTCAAGCAGGTAACTTGCTAGAGGAATGACGTTCTTGATTCTCTTTATCAGTTTTGGAAATTGCAATTAAATGAATGCAGTCTTCTTCGGTAATTGTGATAGAATTAGGACAATCTACACACTCCCTTAGCTTTCCTTGAGGTACCAGTTAGCATGATTTAGTAAGTTCTAGCTAAAATACATGATCAACAACCTCCAAATTATTTTTTACCTGTTTAGAAGTTCATCCTTACTGTCTAAATTTAACAGATCATATTTGCTCTGTGATATATCATTTCCCAATCTATGTTAACCAATTTCATCTAGACTCAGCTGCCTCCAAATTATCTAAAGAAAGCATTGAATATTTATATATGAAGTTTAGACTGACTAAGCAGTATGTAGATGTCATAAAATATATAATTTTTAACAGAATTCTCAACATGTCTAAATGTGGTGAATAGAACTCAATGTATAATATAGTAAAATTACCTCTCATTTCCCCTTGTCCACTATTAAGTCTTTCCTTTGTCTCTCTGTACTCTTCATCCTGGGTCCTTCACAGTATATCATCAATGATGGGTCTATCAAAGTATCAGCATGATTATCTCTTTAGGGTCTCTGGAAGTAGCCCCTCTCACAACACTACTAGTTGTCTTTTCAACAGCACCAACCTTCCACAATGCAATCAACTCTTCGTTTCTCTAACAGGCTTGTTCAAGCTCAATTAATTGCTTTTTCCTTCATGTCTACTGCTCAATTTGAGCATCTAACAACCCGACTCAGGCATTCTTCAACTGGATTTGAACCTGCAGCTGCTCCATCGGAGCATATTGTTCTTCTATTAGAGCATCCTTCTGCTGAATACTTTGGTGCTGCTATTGAATCTCTTGGATTCATAGTGGGTACTGTAATCTTATATGGGCTTTTTGAGCTGATGTGACCACTATAGCACAATAATGTTGGCTTTCAACTCCTGAAGATGAACAAACTTCATTTCAATGTCCCCTAACAAGGATGAAAAAAGCACAAAAATAAGGATTAGAAAATATCGTAGAATGATATCAAATGATATTTTCCAAGAAACATTACGTTATTTGATTTTATCATCTTGGTGATATTTTACAATCTCCCTATTTGTGCATTTTTCAACCCTGTAAGAAGATTGACTTGAAGCCAATTCTCCAAGCTGAGAGCTTACAATATTGCTGCTATTGTGGATGTGTTAGCTTATGAGGCACCTTTGAGATTACAGGCCAGAGAGCTTCCAAGAAATTCAACAGTAGCACAGGACTATTCAGCAAACGGATGTCTAGATTCAACAACTAGATTCTTAGCTCAAGCATCAGAATTCTCAGATTGAGCAACAGAATGTGAAATCATGCAGCTGGTAGCTCAAATTGAGCAACAAGTGGGAAGGGTTAAGGAATTAAAAACTGAGATTGAAAAAGAATTGGACAGTTGAGAGCATTGCTAAAAGCTAGTGCTGCTGCAAATACTATGGCTAGTGCTGCTAAAAAGGTTGCTGAGAAGATACTTTGATAGAACCAATATGATTTGTGGAGCAACGAGATTGCATAATTGATTCTCTAGAGGACTTGGAATGAAGATGTTATGGAGACAGAGACAATACTGCTACTGATTGAGGGCAATGAGAGAGATTTTCTACGTTGTGTTAGATACTTTACCACATTTAGATATGTTGAGAATTCCGTTAACAACTCCAATTTTTGGCATTTATATGTATCATATAGCTGGTCTGAAATTCATATCTGATATACAAAGCCCATTCCTATCTGCTTGTGATAGTTTGGAGGTTGTTGATTCTGTGTGAAATTAGTTAACATCCTTGGAGGTTGTTGCCAAGGAAACACAATCTATCAAAGGTAGATTGGTTAGTAAAGTGTGAAGTTCAAAATAAGGTAAACAAGCCTTTAACAAAGTTTACTTGAGATAATTTTGAACCTGTTGATTATATATTGCAGTGAGTCAGGACCTAATTATGCTAATTGAATATCTACTTTTGAAGAAAGCTAATGTCACGAATCTGGATCAAGCAGATCAAATCAATAAATAATTAAATTCCAAATAATAGATAAATAATGAATTCCAGCCATGGATGTGACAAACTAAATTTACATAGGACCTAAATATAACCCGCACAGATCTCATTGGAAAATCGTTCAGACAACATAAACGCGAACTGCTCCCAATAGTCGTAAGGGAAATAATTAAATGATGATAACAACTCACCCACATAATGAAATAAACGCAACAATTCTCAATACACAATCCAATGTCATTTGACCGACTCCAAATATCCAAGGACAATCCAAAATGAAATCCATCCATAGCAATTGAAATACAACCGACGACATCTATGTCTAAACAAATACTGTACTCACCAGAATATACGAAGTCGTGTCGAATCTCATCTTGCTCTTGCAATGAATCCGAGCCCTCTACTTTGAAAGGACAAAATATGAAATATAAACCTAAAACTTAGCAAGTATCATATGAATATAACAGATGCGTCCAATAAATCAAAGGAATGGTCCAAAAACAAATGTCAAATCAGATAACAAAAAGGAATCCAAATCGTTGATATCAGAAATCCAATCGTCAAATTTGATATAATCCTATATCAAAGTCAATGACAGTTTTATACTCAAATCGTATATCAAATCAAAATAGATACAGATCAGAAAACAGTCCTTTTAGAACACACACACATATATATATAACTATATAAAACAGAAGTGGTCCATAGGGCAAATCAGATAATTAGTTGATTGAGCAAATGTCCAATGAGATGTCCGATCAAATCGTGATTCGGGGCAAAATCTAATAGCCAAATAATCCAATCGCATGTGTAAAAACCGGAGCAGTACAATAAACAAATAATCCAAAATGTATAATTAAACTCAAATGTACGAAACATACCAAAACCCTATCAGTGGGCAAAATCGGCAAATCTCAAAATCTAAGTCTAAATCAAAGTACGAATATAAATCCATGCAGAAATACAAAGCACACACTAAATCTAAGTTTCGATTATTAAAAAACTAATTTGAGGAAATGATTACTTCTAAACCTGTAACCTTATGCTAGATCAAATGCAGGTTAGGCTAGCATGCTAAGCCATCTATGCACTCTATCTCTCACATATAAGGTTGCTCATTATGTTTTGCCATCCGTAGTTTTAGGTGCAATTCATCAAATTGTCAGATATATTGGGACGTTCGATTATATTAAATTTCATTTTTAAATAACAAACAGTTGGGGCGGGTCACTACAATAGAGTCTTTCTTGCCAGCAAAAAGGAATTTCGTATAACAGATATTTTTCCGTCAGAAGTTGGCCAGATAACAGATAGTAGTGATCACAATCCCTAGACACGTGCATGTGAAAATGCACTGTTCAATGTAAGTTTTATACTCGTTTTCATACATATATACTGATATAAAAATATATAGTATTGGATATTTTCAAGCTTCCGTAAAATAATAAGCTCCTCCAAAAATCACAGAATCTGAACAAAACTCCCAAATCGACTAGTAAATTATACATGCATATACAAAATAAATAAATCAGGAGTATAAAATAACATGTATGCTAGTAAAATTTTCAAACAATAGTAAAAAATATCAAATGTTAAATCAGACCAAAAATAGGGGTTATAGATACTTTTCTCGACTTTGTACTATGCAAATCAGGCAAAAAGATGCTCCGAAGTACCCAAATGGCTCCTCTCTCCTATCGTGCATGCCTCTCTCGCACCTCTGCATCCCTCTCTCCTTCTTCATCTTCTCTCTCTCTCTCCTTCGCCTTCCTCTTTCACTCCTCTTTCTCCCTTTCGCGGGTGCTACTCCCTCTTCTCTCTCTTCTTTTCCTCTCTACTTCTGTTGTACACATCTGCTGCTCCCATTTTATCTTTTTTTTTTTACCTTTTCTTTTTCTTTTCCTGTTTTTATTATTTATTTACCCTTTATTTCTTTTCCCTTTGTTTTATTATCCAACCGGCACTCACATGCTAACACCGGTGTGCCTTGGGCGATAACCGATCGATTCGAATATCTTTTAAAATTTTATAATATTTAATTAATTTTCATCACAACCAAGTTACCCAAAATCACAATTTATATTAAAATAATCCAAATGGGGATCCGAGATGTTACAATTAACGACATGGGCACATGTTGTCCTAATATCATCACAATTAATAACATAGAAAGATTGCATTAAGTAAGCATATTTCTTGATTTAGGGGATCTTCACCTTTTTGGGGCATTTTAACCTAAGAAGTATGGACATGAGCAATATGCTATTTTTCTAGAATGAGGATATGACATGTTAAGGATATGCTAATTAAAATAATAGTTTATTATTTTTTAATTGATAAATAATACTATTTTATACTAAATTATCAATAAAAATGTATATATTTTGTTTGTTTACAAAAAAAAAAAAAAGAAATCATTAGGAAGTACATAATTAAACCAATGTAAACGAATTGTGTTACAATATCTTCAACAAACTATTATAGTATAACAATAATAATGATATAGTTTAATAAACTAAAACAAAACTTAATATTGCAAATTTCATATATTTATTAGCATCTCCATTTTTGACTTTGCCATTTTTCATTTTATCATTGCCAAAATATGCAAAATCTAAGCAAAATTTTCGAGCAAAAATGTGTTCCAAACTTGTTCAAAATATGTTTAAGCGTGTCCTAAGCGTGCCCAAGATGTGTCCGAATGTGTCTAAATAATAAAAAAAAAATGGACACATGTCAAGGCATGTCCAACGCATTTTGAGATTATGTCGGTGTGCATTACGTGTCAACACTTGATACTTCAGCTCCGAGAAAGTGCATTTTTTCTTGGATTTTAACAAATAGAAGGGGATTTGAAGTCGGTTTTAACGATAAGATGTGTTGGGGGTGAACCATTCCCTTTTCATGAAGAAAATTCTCCAAACACGGTTAATCCCTCCTTTGCCTCAAATGCACCCCCCCCCCTCCCTGCGTTGTTTGATGCTTGTAATATTTAAGGAATGGCCTGTCCAGCCAAACGGAAGGTAAAACACTGGAAAACAATGATGACATTGTCTTCTCAGAAGTGTGCTTGTGCACGTATCCTTCATAATTACATGGACCTTTTCTGTTGGATGCATCATGTTATTGCTTTGGTTGAGCATGGGGGAATAATGTGAAATTCAATTTTATAACTTAACTGTATAAAGTTTAGCTTTTGCTTTTCTAGGTGCGTAGGTGGAAACATTGGGAGGATTCAATAAGGCGTGAGATTTCAATATCAAGTGTTGGTCCACGTGCTGCAGTAGACCAAGATATAGAAGGTATTGCAAGGCAACCCAAGACAGAGGAAAAAAGGCAATGTATTTTATTGCTTAGTTTGGCTTTGTGGAAGCTTTCACAAATTATGGATCAGTTATAGCATTAGTGCATTTATTTTCAATTCCTTTTGCTTAATCTGAGGCATCTGCAAAAGATGCATGTCGTATCACTCTTGGATTTTCAGCTTGATGGACATGATCCATTTTGGATTTTCATATCCATCATTTATAGAAGAACCAGGGACTCGTGACTCTTCAATGTGTTCAAGATTGACAATTGAAAGGTTCACTCCAAACCCTTTACCTCTATTTGCAGAGTCAACAAGGATCCAACAAATTCATGCTCTCCATCACCGTGAGTTTAAGCAACGTGCTGCTGGATATTCAGGTTTGAGTTGGATGGTGAGTTCATGCTTACCCAATTAATGGGTATTTGGAAAATGTTGCTGATGTTATTTTGCTTTCTCGTACTTCTTTTAAGTAGAAATTATAATTTTGGGTTTTCCAGAGGACAACAATAGGAAAGAGGGGAAAGGAGGTTTGAATCTATGAGCGCGAGCATACCCAGGGATTGTCTTCATCACTACCTTGATTCTTGAGTATCAATATTTTTGTGGCCTATTGTCACTCTTTATAGAAATCTCAATGTTGTTGACTGTAGTTGTACTGCCTCAGCTGTAGCTCCAAAAGACTGTGATCAACCTGATTTGAAAGGGACTTCATGCCTTTAACTGGGGTTGAAAATGAATCTAATCGATGTGTCACATTTTACACTAATTAAGCTTTGATTAGATGCTTGCGACTGAGCTTGAGCTTGGGATAGCATTGCTCACTCATCCATTTGTCTGCTTGAGGTGAGGAAAAAGACACCCCTTGCCTTGATAGCTTGGTAACATATCACTTCTTCCAAAGCACAACCTGGAGCTTGGGTCACAACTCACAATATTAATGAGCCGCTTTGATTTGACTGACTCACAGAAGAACCATCAAAGATGGCTCTAAGGCATTTAAGGCTTGAGTTTTCCCCTGCACTTTGTGACAAATCTCTTACAGCCCATGATTTGTGGGATTCCTCTTCTACAGAAGGGCAGCTACTCTTTCTTCTCTTCTTTTCAATGTGGGATTCTCACACAGTTGCTGAGGTGACACAACGTTTTTGAAGCGGAATGGTGCAGGATATGTAAATTACATCCCACATAGATTGAGAAAGGATCTTATAAGATCCCTTGTTATGCTGAATAAGAGTAATGAGTCAGTTTATGTAATGTTAGGAATGCAATTATGGTAATGAAGATATTGAAAAAATAATTTATTACTAAAAACTCACTCCTGAGATCACAAGTCAGTGTGTTAGGAGGATCAAACTCAATTCATAAGATTGCTAGTGCAGCTCGAACTCTCTCAAGTTGGAGACAAGTTGAGCTAGTCTGAGTTTTGCATCAAGGCAAGCTCAAATAGGCTGGAATTGTCTTCATTTCGTTTTCACCCACACATCATTAATAATATCCATTGGTAAGCTCCATTTCCATGATCTTCTTTTCTCCTTACGACAGCCAACAAGTATAATACTCTGGAACTATTCTGTTCACCCTATTATTACATTTGAAAGTTGTTTGATAGAAGAACACCGATCTCAGTAGTTTGTCTTTTTATAAATCTAAGACTGATGATTTTATAAATCAAGGGAAATTAAGCATTTTTTTAAGTTAGATCTCACATGGCATACGCTAGTCCCTTGTGGAAGAGACAACAATTGTAACCTGGTCTTGTACTTGCTTTAAAGCCTGAATATGTTCTCTCTTGGCTTTCGTCCAGTGATTTCTTGTTAAGTTAGTGTGTCAAGGACTCTTCCTCATCAAAAATCAAATATCTATCCCTTTTTTCTTCTTTTTTAAAGCAGTGTGGTACCGTAGTTATTGGGTTTTCTATTCAGTGTGTGTTGCCTATTTCATGCTAGACAAGTGTCATTTTATGTAATTATTATTAAAAACCCATTTAGTAAGCAGTAAGTTGGTATGTTGTATGCTAGTACATAACATGTTGGGGGTTTTCTGAATTCTGGTGATGGTTGGTACTAGCCAAAGTGCTTTCCAATGGGCGCTACAATGTGTCTCGAATCTTCTATCATGACAACTATTTGAGCATGGTTTGGTAGCCAATTAGCAATTTCCATGGGATATGTTTCTACGTGTAAAGCTTAATGAAATGTGCTACTTTTTGGCTAAAGTTTGGGATTCGAATAGGCAAAATCCCTGCAGATGATTATTTTCTGTAGCTGTTGGGCCATGAAAATTACCCATGAATGCAAGAGTTTGAGAATGTGACTTATCATTGATTTAGGTTTATTGAAGTAAGAATTTTTCTTATGTTGACCCAAAACCACCATGTGATGTGAAACATCTTACATTTCATGTGAATATTTCAAGACACATTCCACGTCTTGTTAAAAAGCTGGCCATTATGATGACCTATGGAATAAGGGAGAGGGTGAAGGAATAAAAGCAAACAAATGCATTAAACATCAATGGGTAGGAACTAGGAAGTTCTTTATGGTTATGACCCTGGTTTATTTTTTAATCAATTGGCCAGAAGTTATTTTTACTTACTCATTATTTTGCAAATAAACTATTAAAAGTTTCTGCAACCTGGGTTATGCACAATATCTAGATTTCTAAGAGTAAACAGTGAAAAGTCATGAGAATCTAACATGTTGACCCCATTTTCTACATCATGCAAGTTATTGATCTGGAGTCTCTTGGTCTACCAAATAATATATTTTTGCTAGTGAATTTTCACCTACTTCTCTCTGTGCATTCAGGCTTCAAATTTCCACTAAATTTGCATCACCTCCTTGACCTGCTCTTCGCAATTGTAGTACTATTTGTGAAGAAATGTGGCATTATCAGTTTGTTGGAAACATGGAAAGAAATATCGGCCAATAGATATAGGTATCAAAATCCCATGCCACTAAAAAATTACAATATATTACTGTAATCAAAAAATATTGCATTATATCAGCCAATTTACCCGATATGTCAGCCAATATTTAATTTTCAAGTTACACATCTCATAAAACTTTTTGATTCTAATATATCCATCGCCAGAAAGTATTCTGCGATAATAATATAGTCATGACCAATACTAGTACCTATATTTTCATCCGTTGTTGGAATAATCTTGTGCATTTGTCTGTAATCGCATATCATTGGAGGTCATGCATTGCCTGTGATTATGTAGGATTATTATTAGTAGTATAATTATCATCATACTCGTTTGCACATTTGTCTGAAATAGTTTTACCAATGTAGTTACTATCATTAAAGTTATGATACATAGCTTGATGTTAGCTTCTTCTCCAGATATCATTCTTCAAACAATTTTGGGGCTCTGTGGACAAGTCAGACTACATTGTTCTACGGCTCGGATTCATCATGGTATGGTTCCCTGGAAAGTCGTCACTTCATGGTTTACTTTCTTCATGCAATTTACTAGGGTAATGTACTGTCCTGCTTCCCTATTTTCCTGTGTAGAGCCACTGTCCAAAAGTTCCCCAGTTTGATTTTCATAAATACATGCTGCGGACACTGGAATTCAATTTCAAGAAGGTGGTTGGCATAAGGTGAATGTCCAAAATTTTGTTATGGATATATTATGTGAGATTAATTGGATTACTGTGCCAAATATGTTGACTAATTATTCTTTTGATGTATGTAGCTGGTATTTGTGGGCATTTGTTGTGGTCTTTTTGTTGCTCAATTTAAAAGGTACTTTCTAATACTTAACAGCTCCGCATTATTTGCTCTTTTCATGATTAAATGCACAATCTCCTGATGCGTTGGTGACAATGCAGGATGGCACACATACTTCTGGATGTCCTTTTTACCTTTGATTGTAAGTGACTTTGAATCACTTTGTGACCAAAAAAAGATGACGAATACAAAGTTATGAAGTCACCTTAATCTACTTCTTTGTTCAATGAGAACAGCTATTACTTCTCTTGGGTGCCAAACTTGAACATGTCATCACATGTTTGGCCCAGGAGATCGTGGAAAAGAACTCAGAAAGCAATGAGGAAAATAGCATTCCAGAGGTTGAGGAGGATAAGGAGGCACAATGGGTGCAGACGTCTGACAAGCATTTTTGGTTTGGTCGCCCTGTCATTGTTCTGTACTTGATCCACTTCATTTTGTTTCAGAATGCTTTTGAGATTGCATTCTTACTCTGGGTCTTGGTGAGCACACAGTTGATTTAATATCATGCACTTTGATCATAAATTATGCAATCGTCTCTGCACTAACTCATGTTTACAGCAGACCAAATCCACTGACTTCTGTCACCTTCTGCACCTGTTTCTGCAGTTCACTTATGGAATCAATTCGTGTATCCTTGACAAGGTTGGCTTTATCATCCCAAGATTCATCATCGGGTAATGGCATTCACATCTAAGCTTCTTGCTTGATTAATTCGTGTGTCGATTCAACCCTAATTATGAACTGACTTGTAAGTATTAGTAAGGGATTGAAATATCATCATTGGTATCTATTGTGACTGTTTTATTATTGGCCGCATCGAATATCATAGAGACATTTTTTTTTTTGCATGACCATAATTTTAGTTATATCATAAACTTTGACTATCTTTACTAATCTTTGTACATAATTGAGTAGTTTTGGTCAATTTTAATAAAAATAGTCTTAATATCATTCCAAATTTTTGAAAAATATCTTAAAATTTTGAATCTATGTATATTTATGCCTGCGTAAGATATGTGAATTTAGAATTCTTAGAAATTTTAAGGATTTTAGCTATGTTTATTAGGTTCGGATTTAAGTTTGTCCAATGCAAAGTAAAGCAAAAAGGCCAATACATAGAAATATGTCACCCAATCGGTTCCATATTAATATTAGGGCCTCCCAATGTTTATGCATACTAGCTGATTTATTCGTCTATAAGTAAAATGAGTGGAACCCTTTTGTGTGATTCTACAAAATCTCTTGTAGTTACATTCTAACAGCTTGTGGAGTTGTGATCAACAATCTATCCATTCTTTTGATTTATTAGCATGTATACGAATTCTACTTTCAAAGATGTGGACATCATTCTAAGTGAGCAGATGCCCTTTATTATGGACGGTTTTGGTTCCATGGTGCTTCAAAGTTGCATATGATGGGTTGCATGAACTTCCTATCGGTAAAACCAAAAAAAGGAAAAACAATTTTGCACGTGTGAGCTTGCAAATGTGTCTGCATCATAGATATATGGAAATGTCAGTACCAATATCAGTCACAAATATTTATAAAAATATCGATATGGGTATCAGTCACAGTCTCATTAATATCAGATATATCGAACAATATATATTGATATTGAATATATTAAATGAAAAAAATGTCTAAAAATCGCTAGTTGATAGGGCCTATCGGCTGATATGAAATCATATCATGTTATTATTATGGTATCAAAAAATAATCTGAGTACCCAATACTGATACATATCGGCCGATATTTATGTCCATGGTCGTAGATATATCGAGGGATATGTATTACTTTCAAATATATTAGACGTAATTGTTTTTGCGAATGGGAACTTTGGAAGCAAATATCAGCTTATATATCACGATATATTGCCTAACAATAGCAAATTGCAATTTTGTCAGATGATTGGAAACATCGATATTGATGTGCATGATGTTGGTATGTAGCGGCAGATATTTCATTCCATGGAGTGACTGCAAGATCCCGATGAAAGATGCAGCTTTAATTATAGTTTCAAACTTCGTT
The DNA here is from genome assembly GCA_033239525.1 of Nepenthes gracilis. Lineage (NCBI taxonomy): Eukaryota > Viridiplantae > Streptophyta > Magnoliopsida > Caryophyllales > Nepenthaceae > Nepenthes > Nepenthes gracilis. Next base: position 13,156,168 of record BSYO01000029.1, read on the forward strand.
ATTCTAATTGTTATTCACGATCCATTAATTGATCTTCCAATCTATCACACTGAAAAGACCTATAGTTGCTGCATAAACATAGACGGTAGACCAGAAATTTGTTGAAATCGACAACTATTCTTTACTATTACTAACTTCCTGCAAAATTCAACTGATCATATTACTTTTCTTGATAATGCAGGGTGATTGTTCAAGTGCTTTGTAGTTACAGCACCTTGCCTTTATACGCCATCGTAACACAGGTGAGGAACCATGAGCCCTTTTTTCACTCCAGTATCATCTAAAGCCCATGGGTAAAAGTGCCGATATCAGTGGCTGCATATTAGTGCCGTCCATTTTGGGTATTATGTATTGGTATTGGACGTGCTAGACTCAACATTTGTCTGAGAATTAAAACCTGTGGGACAAGTATCAGCCTATAAATTGGATGATGTTTGGTGTGCTTGCTGATACTGTACATATCTATTGATATGCAACGACAATATGACCTATCACGAATTTGCCGCTGTATTGAGGATGTTAACACTGATATATATCAGCTCATATCTTGCATATCAATCATTATTTTATTCCATGTTATCTGATCTTACCATCCTCTTTTCCGTCTATGTGGAGAAAAGATGGGAAGCAAGTTTAAGAAAGGAATTTTCGACAAGCATATTCACGAACTTATGGATATTTGGGCTCATGGATTGAGGACTAGAGATCATGCGAATAGAATCGAAATGCAATCAATGACTCCGGAGGTTTTTCAAGTGGTTCTGGGTGCTCAACAATCAGATGTACCTAATTGAAGGAGTCATAGTTGCATCCTGTCCGTACAAGTTTGTTGGTTAGTGATTGTATATTTGCTTTTGTATGGTGGAATCATTTACAGCTGTCGATACTCACAAATCATACAATAGTACATCGGACATGGAAACCAAGTTGTTTGTTCTTAGATTTTGTTCTTTAGTTGGTGGGTAGAAATGACCGAAAACATAGCGAAATACTTCAAAGTCTGTAATAATATCATATTCCTTGAGACTATATATGCCCGGATAAGTGTAAGTGTGCGAATTCAAATTTGCATTTAGGATACAATAAAACCGGTTGTTTTTCTGTATTTTACATTAACAAATTCAAACCAAAAACTTTCAACAAAAACAAGTACATTTAGTTCTAGTAATTGTTTTCTATAGTAAACAATTAGCAGGATTGATCTGGTTTTTTTGTTCATACCAGACTTCATCTGAAACTTGCCTTTTATGGACCATGCTCTCATCTTTTCTTAACAATTGTGCCTGTTCTCTCTCTCTCTCTCTATATATATATATATATATTCTGATTTTGCCTTTCATTACGATTAGTTTGTTGGTGGTTAAAAGTTATACTGGTTGAAAATTTACCAAAAACCCGTAAAATTTAAAGCCATCACTCACATGAATTCACCGTTGGTATGCGGCAAGCGCAAAATGTGCCTACAAAATGCCTAAAATGAGCCGTATGTGTGATAGTATATAGCTTTCACAACTATGATAGTATTACTCAAAAGATTGGTCACACCATTTTGAAAATATGTGGAAGTATTTGGCTATATTGGTCAGGAGATAACGGTATAAGTGTCGAATATCTGTATATAATGTTACTTATCGTATTTATTTATAACTTATCGATAACTGTTCTTCTTATATGTGGGCTCATTGCGATTAAAAAATAAAAAAATAAAATAAAATGGGCTCTATACATAGAGGAGTTTGTAGTTGAGTTAAAGAGGGTGGAATCTACAGCAATTCATACATTAAGAGGGGCACCCTTCTTTATAACCTCAACCTAATCCCATGTATTTTATGTTTAATGTCTTTAGAATGAGCATTCTCAGTGGATCATGAAATGGAATGTCTGAGTTTAAATTTAGAATCTTATAAAAAAAAATGATATATTGAATTGTCTGTATTTAAAGTTAACTGTCTAAATTTTAGATATATACAAATATTTTAAAATATTTACGCAAATTTGATTGACAAAAATATTATTAAAGTGGCATAAATAATCAATATTGACAGTATGATATGTTATATATTAATATAGTTGATATCTAAGCTTAGAATAATATTATAAGTAGTTAAATTTTAAAATAATAATATATATCATGTAATTTAAATATTTTAAATAGACAGTTTAATTAAAATATTAAAAGCTTATTCTATGAAGCTATTATCCCGAGTAAACAAAGGATTAGGGAAGTCCCATCTTTTTAAGAGATAAAATCTATTTTTCTCATAATTTAAATGATTTATATTTAAATAAATAATTATGATTGAACTATTTTTTTAAAATATAATAAAATTAATTAAAATTTAGTATTTAATTATAATTATTTATTTTAAAATAGATGATTGAAAAATAAATAATAATAATATCTATCTTTTATCTATTGCAGGGATTCAGGTTCATTTTATTTTATTTTACATTTTTGTTTAGGTGTTTTCCTTTATTTATTTATTTATTTATAATAAATGAGTGGAAGCCCTTGCCATTCGTTTGAATTCCAAAATTAAAATCAAAATTTGAAAAATATAAGTTTAATTTTAATTTTGTTATAATTAAAAATAGATAAATTTTTAATTTTATTACTTAAATTATATAAAAAATTATAATTCTGGGAAAAAAGAATAAAGTTGAGGCGTAGATAGTTTTTAATCTATATATAAAAATAAATAAAATAAGGTTTTTTTTTTTGTAATTAAATACTCATGTATATTCCTTTAAAAATATTATATGAAGGTTCTCCAGTGTATTTTACAAGTTAATAAACAAAATAAATAGCCTATTATAAATTTTTAAATTTTAATATATAAAATTTCAATATAATATATTTTTTGAAAAAATCTTATTTTTGAATATGAATAATATTTTATAAAACTATATTATTTTAAAATATTTTTAAGTAATACTTTTTATTAGAATGCTATTTTTTAGATTTTCAGACTTTCAAATAATACTTAACATAATTTATTTGCATTATAAAACGAACAAGAGGTCAAATTATCATTTGATATTTTCATTCATTTGGGCAGTTGTTTAAATCCATGGCAAGAAAGCAAAATTAGAACGAGAACTTTGTATACAAATTAATCACTTGGGCGTGTTCCGTATTGTGGGTTAATGAAAGCCTTTAAGAAAATCTCAATCAGAGCGTTAATTTTTTATCTTTTAATTTTTTTTTTTGATGGTGGGTCAAGGATTTTTTAGGTAAAATCATTAATATTTATTATAAGTTCATAAAAAATCTTCCTTTTACTCATTTTTATATTTTAATTAGTTAATATTTAAATACATAATTATCATTTAATTATTTTTTAAAAAAAGACGCTTAAAAAATTAATTAAATTTAATTATTATAAAATTAAATGATAATCATATATTTTAAAATAAATAATAAAAATTAAAATAGAATATATATATATATATATATATATCCAACGCCAACGTTGATTTTCAAAAAAATATGCAGTATTCTCAGTATTTCACAAATAATTTTAATTTGATTTACATTATATATTTAAATCATAATCATATGTTTTAAAATAAATAATAAAAATTAAAAGAATATATATAAATTTGGATTTATTTTAATTGAATTTTCGTTAAAATTTACTCTTTTGTTAATAATTTATATGTCCATGTCGATGTTGTTTTTTATTAAATTTTGAATTTTTTTGGGGGTTTTAATTTTTAAGGCTAATAACATTAAATTAAAATGGGTAAATTTGAATCGGTATGATTTGTAAGTTTACAATACAGTAAATTTCAGATTACTGTAATGAGAAATTTGAATCAGTGGGATGGAACGTGGGAGAATGAAGAAGAGCGCTCCGCAAGAAAGAAGAAACAAGCTTCTCTGAACCTCTCTCACTCTCTCTCTCTCTCTCTCTCTCCAGAAGCCATTGGCATTGAACATCCACGCAGCGAGAGCACGTATCAAGTCGACCGTGTATAATTTGCAATTGCCATTATCTCCCCTTTCTCCTACCTTTCAATCCTTGTGCTTGAGAGACCTTGGGTGTCGGTCACTTCACCAGAAACATGGGCGACGCGCCGAGAAATTTTGACTTAGAGAATCTGTGGTCCTATTGCGATGACCTTGTTGGAGTTCTTAGGGACAAAAGAGATATTCGCGTCTTGTCCCAGTGTCTCGAATATTCCAATGCAATTCAGACCTCGTCAAATTCCGACTTTAACGATGCTCAGAGCTCGATTCGAGGTCTATTTTTCTCACTTACGCTGCAATTTTCCACCTTTTCCCAGAAATTGCAAGTTATGTCCTTTTCTTTTTATTCTTGCGTGGAAACATGTTCGGAAATAACTGAAACAATAATGACGTTGTCAAAAGTTCATTTTCATGGTTGTTGGGATGTTGGCCATGAATGCGTCAATTTTTAGTGATAAGGATAGGGGGAAATATATTTCTGTTTTGTGAAATGAATTAACTTTTGCCTAATTCTATGAAGTGACACGCTTTGCATGTTGGATGTTTCCACCGCACTATGTATAGCAACCTTAGAATTCGGGTGGGTTCAAACCAGGTCATTTTTGGCTGGTTTAAAATGCAACATTCTAATCCTGTTCTTTTCTGTTGAATTGGGGTTGGGATGGCTATAGGAAAATGATTTCATACGATAAAGAATGCCTCGAAGGGAAAAGATAGAGCATTTAATAATGCTACATGTATCAAATAGGGTGAGAAATTGGTGTTTATCAATTGGGTTAGAATAGGTTAATCTTAATTCAATTGTGCATCTATGACCTATTCATTGATTTAAAGAGTATGATGACTGCATTTCAATGTGAGTTGATCCCAACCATACCTTTTAGTCCAATTCTTCCATTGCAAAACCTAACAACTATGATATAGCTCACATTAACAACACAAAAAATCTGGAGACCTATTAATTCCAACATTTTTTATTGTAAATTCAAAGCTTTTAGATTGCTGACTGGTATTGGAAATTAGCTTAAATGAAAGAAATTCCATGATAGATAGCATTAAAAATAATGGTGCAAAGGTAAACCAAAACGGCTGCATAAACAGAAGAAAATCCCATGATCATACCAATTTTGTAAAGGCATGGAGACGGGTGGAAAGGAGTGGGGATTGTGTTGTACTTACCATGGGAAGAACAAGAAATAACTGGAGGAGTCTTACATCCTTTTACCGATTGGTTTCACCATAGTCAAATTGGTTTTTGTAGTGCTTAGATCAAATCTTGCACTACCTGTTTAAGTTTGGCTTTATTAGACTCATTGTAATTGTGAGGACTTCTGCTTTATTAGTTATTTCCACCACCATTTGTAATGTAGATGGGTAGAAGGATATGATTAAAGTTCACCATTTATTAGAATGATTTTTATTGATTTCTAAGTTTGATTTCTTACTTTAGTGGGATTTAAGCTGGACAAGAAGAAGAATGAACTCACTGTGAAACAATTGGGTTGTAGAATTGGCAAACAGCGCTGCTATAACCAATAAGGTGAGGTATTGAAATAATACAAAGGCTGATGGCATTGCTAAGGGAACAATCAAGTAAGATATTGGCTGCAAAATAACTGTAACTTTAACTCTTTCAAGTTGGCCATGGTTGGGTGCTTAACTACCAAGCCAATGAATTGTGTTTAATTTCCACCAGTTCTCCTTTTTCATTGTAAATTTGAAACAAAACATCAACAGGTGATGAAATTCTCGATTAGTTTGATTGAATTTTGAAAAGTTTTAACTTTGTCAAGAGAAATGACAGTATTCATGGAAGCAATAGTACTGATGTTTATTCATGTAGTGTGGTGAGGGGAGACAAAATTCAAATACATCTCCAAAGCACCAAGTAAACATGGAGCTTTAACGCAGTAGTATGATTGCTCTATTGTGGCAAAGAGATTACAAGTTTAAACTACAGAAATCTCTCTGCATTGTAGGTTGAGGTTTTGTATTGCCAAAACCTGCAATGCAAGAAATCTTGTTTCCTGACCTGCCTTTATCTTGAAAGCACCAGTGAGCTTAGTGAAGTTTTAAGAAGACATAGAAAAGTTCCCCAAACTTCAATTAATTGTCACTTCCTGCACAACAAAGGGTAACTAGTTTGAGAAGCTAGCCTAGGAAACTATGACTTAAAAAACATAACCTGAAATGTAATGCACTTCAGTGTTGAGAGAGAGAGATTAAGGAGTATTAATTTGGAAAGTAAATTTGTGAAACAAATGATTGCCAACTGATTACATGTTGCTCTTTGAGAGTTTTGATGTTTTAAAGACAAGGAAATTAGGGAATGATCGTGGAGGATTATTTCTTAGTTTAATGATCTCTATTTTGAGTGAATCCAATAAGCAAATGGCATATTGTTCTCTTGTAGGTTCAAATGAATCCACTTGGGCAGACATGGGAGTAATTCACTTATTGAACTGTAAGAGTGCTCAACAAGATTGAGCAAGGAGACTACCAATTTGGGGAAGTCATGGTGTTTGATGGAGGTTGGGGAATGATCGGTTTGGTTTAAGGAAACACAGTTACAAAATAAGGCAGAGAGCTTGCCAAGTGGTTTCTTTATATATATATAAGGCAGGTGGTAGAAGTAATAAAAGTGTTGGTAGAAGAGGCCTACAATGGGAAGGATCCAATAAGACATTGGGCCCAAGTAATTCTAACCTGAACTTTATTAAGGGAAATTACCTAACTCAAGGAATTAACAGCACTCAAGGAGGTTGTTTTAGTCGTAGCCCGAGTAATTCTAACCTAAACTTTATCAAGGGAATTTACCTAATTCGAGGAACTAACAATGCTCAAGGAGGTTGTTTTACTTGTGATGACACAAATTGTATGCATGGAACCTCTTCAAATGAATGGAAAAATAGTTAGAAGGGGATTCAAAGGAGTTTCCAAAATTTTTCATGATGATTATAATGATGAGAAGGAAGAATACATTTGGGGGGGGGGGGGGGGGGGTTATTGTTTATTAAAAGAGTGATACTTCAACAATGAATGCTGAATGCAAAAATTGGTGGCATGGAACAATTTTTTGATGCCTTTTCTTTGTAGCAGCAAGGTTAGGTCTGTGATATGCTCATTGATGGAGGAAGCATGGAGAATATGATCTCAGCAAACACAAGGGAATTGATAGTTGTCTGAAAAGAAGCATCATTGTCCCTATAAGATCAAGTTGATTAGAAATTACAGAAGGTATTAGTTAATACTGATGTGTGTTAAGATGAAGTATTATTTCGATAATTTGTTTGAATGTGGTTATGTAATGATGATGTGGCTGATCAATCATCATACGAGTTTTATTTGATATAGGCTGCAGATAGAACTTTTCATTCTCTTAAAAAGTCAAATTAAAACCTGCTCATGCTTCTAGGACGCTATAATTTTTTGTTTGGTAATAATCTGAAATTTAGTTGGGATATTGGAGTTTTATATGCTTTTGTTTGCAAGATTGTTAGCAATGATCAATTTGGAGGCACACCTCAATACCTCCTTGAACTCAATATTTGTTGGGAGAGTTTGCTGGTTTGTGTTATATGATATAGCAGGGTTCATTGCGAATGAGGAGTACCCTACATTTTGGGTGCCAGTAGTAGCTTTTCCTCATCTGCCAACATGTTGAAAGTCACATATGCATGAGCTGGGGTTCAAAAGGAGGTAAATAAACTACTTTACAGATGGCTGCCTGAAGACAAGAGTCCACATGCTTAGCTAGCCTTATGTCCATGTTTTTGGAGCAAGTAATGTGCTGTTTCTTCTTGGCTTGAACTCATCGTTCAAAAAGTTAGTAGGAAGTATGATTCCTGTTCTGTTCGTTTCTAAAACCTCTGTTGACCTTGCCTTCCTGCCAACATTCATAAGCTGATGTTTAGTAGAAATTGATGTTTACAAAAAATTACCAAGTTCATTGCTGATGCTCATCATAATATATTAATGGCATGTGATATGCAAAAAAGTCTTGGATGATTAGTGTAAAAACTGCTTTTGAGTAGGACTGGATGCAATATTTGGAGAGAGAATTAATTGTGATAATGATTTTTAGACTATTTTGAAAATAGTGATGCCAAATTTAAGTTGCTGTGTTTGGAAATCCATTTTTGGTGCTTCAGACCAGAATTATAGGTTCCAATATTTCGAGGTGGAATTTGTGGTTACCATATTCTGGAGTACAGCTTCATCTAAGCATCATTTGGAAGCAGCAAAAATAACAGCCTGAGTCATAGGACACGTGTGTAAAGATGGCACACGAAAAATGCACCATTTCTTCCTTTCCCTATACTTGGTTGTACCATTTTTCACCGAGAAATGTCCATTTTACCTTATTATCATGTGTCTATTTGACGTTATTAGTGTATTTTTTTCACACTCAAAATTTCTGCAACCACAAACCTTTCCTGCTCAGGTCAACTCTACCTAGATCTATTTGAACAGAGTGACGCAGGCGCCAGTCGTGATGAAGTCACCAAGCATGGTGCAACCACCTTCTTTAATGCATCCTCCTGATGTGGTTTCCAAGAGAATAGTTAAGGCTCTGCTGCCTTCTGGTTCCAAAGAAAACAATCCCAACATTCAGCTGTGTATCAACATTAATGAAGAGGGACAATCCAAGGAAGCAATCTTTTACTTGGTAATTTCAAGGCTTGATTCCTGGTTTCAACCTTCCTTCAGCAGCCCAGAACCAATCCCTCTTCTTTCCTGTGGCTACTTTTCCTTTATAGAAGAAAACACAGCCATTAGTCAGTGAAGTGTTCACCCATTTTGTTATAGAGCTAAGGCCTCTTGAATAGTTCATGATCCTCTGGATTGGTTGTGTGTTTGCCAATCCCCTAGGTGAGTGAGCCCCTATATTGATCATTGGAAGGTTCAGTGACTCTTTCCCATTTTGTAATCCTTCCTTATTAAGCAATTTTAACCCCACTGTTGGTTGAGCTAGTCTTTCCTGCCATTACAGATTCCATCACATTCATCTAAGTAAAATCCATGTTATCCATCCTAGCTGTTAGCTCAAGTTTAAACTGCATCACAGAGCACAAACTCCATTCTATAAGCAGTTAGCCGACTAGAAAGCAACTTCCATGACGCTGTGAAATTGTTTCGTGATGAATTATTTTCATGACTGCTTTTTGTTTCCTTTTTGCGAATGCTGGTTTTAGAAGATCCTTTGGTGGAGGAGATGGTTATCTTGAACGTGTAATTCTAAAAGAGCCATATGCAATATGAACACTTCCATGCTGCAACTGTAATTGTGGTGAGCAGATGATTTGAAGTTTGACAACCTTCATTCGTGTATCCTTCCACGCCCTCACACCATGGTGCTTTGCACTACTCAATTTACCCCTCCTACAACGTTGATCACCATTGAAGCACAAGATAGTCCCACATTTTTACAAATTTTGTTAAGCAATCTAGATAGATAGGAAGCCAAAAAAAAAAAAATCATGTTTATTTGCCACCTACAATGATGCTAGAGAAATGGTCAAATGAAGGACTTTCACTATTGTTTGCTTTTGAAACTTGTTGGGGCCTTATTATGTGGCTAGAGAAGCTAAGGCTCCATTTGGTTTTACCTAGAGTTTGAAATTAGAATTCAAATTCCATGTTTAATTCTGATTCTATTATTTAATATTAGACAGTATTGGATTTCTAATTTTATATTCCAGTTACTTAAAATTAAAAAAAATAATGTAGGATTATTCTTTGTAAATTTAAGGAATAAAATAAAGAATTATAATTTAATGCTGATAATTCTTTGTCTATTAAATACGGATATCCGTCAATATAAAAATCTGCGCAATCTCCTGTATAATACATAATACATCCACAAATCCCAACCACAGACAACCAAACAACAACACAAACTCCACAGGATCCAAAAGCCACTACTTAGTTGTGGCTCTAACGTTGTGTATCTAAACACAATATCTGGATAAAGAGAGATACTACTAAGTATACTGTTACAAACTATATTAACCTACTGAAGTATAAATAAATCTAAACGACAGAAGAAATTATATCATCTGATCATCAACCTTATTTACAATATAAATTAAGATTCCAAAAGAAATATAAACATATATATAATTTTCATAACATAGATAAAATTACAATTTCTAAACCTTTGATATAATCTTCCAAATCTATGCCCAAACTACTCTAAATCTCTATGTCATCCTATTGGATATATCAAATTTGTACTAATTTGGAGATAAGGAGAAGTAATAGTAAGCTAAAGTTCAGCAAATGTGTCATATTAAAAAACAATAGGCATTATAAGCGAAATTAAGTAGAAGAAAGATATATAATTATGAAAGAGGTGCTTAAGTAGGAACATGATCAATTATACTTTGGAGTGCAGTTTACTTCTAGTTGAAATATAATTTATGCATGATTATTCATCTTTCTAGACCAGGGTTAATAAGCCTTACTAACTAAATATACGGGAGGACGAGGAAGGATTATGATATCCCACATGATCTAAGGTCGAATGACATACTCAACGTTTAATAACAAACTTTTGCCTAGAAAAGGCCAAATGCTATGTGGCATAACGATATACCTATCACCCGGTCATATAGGGTCGATAAAACGCTATTTCAACCTCCTGCGGTCCAGAGGCTGTCATCGTCTTTCCATAGTAATATGCCAAAATTTGCCAATAGTATTACCTGCTACAATACGCGTCCGGAGTAATCATTGAGTTTCTACTATAATGCTAATAGCAGGTCAATGGGTATTACCTTCGTAGCACAATTCCATGGTTCTAATTTCACGGCTTCTTATTCATTTGAGAAAAAGGTCCATCATAATTTTTTTCACATGGTTCTCACATTAGAACACATCATCCATATATCAAATTGTGGCATCCCCTCTGTATTCTTACAAATCATGCTTAAGTCTTATAAATGGATATAGATTATCTTTTGTTGATGGTTTAAATCTTCTCACGACTTAACCTTCATGTATAAGAATCATATAGCATAGAAAATTCTTATTACCGAGAGTCCAATTTGACTTTAGAGCTTCCGGTTAACGATTATCTTCACAATTGGTTAACGAATACATTTTTTTAGATAAGCAAATAAATATATGCAATTATATATGCAATTTAATCAATAATTAAACATGCAAAAATTATGTAAAATTCATCAAGAGGCTCGGTTGAACAATAATAGGGTCGGATTAGGGCCTCCGAACGCGTCGTACGGCTCTATTTTGCAAAATCGAACACCCAATCAAAATATATAAACAATTAGGACATGGATAACTCATAATTAAAGCTAAATTATGCATTAAACTCGAATTAATTGATCAAACGTGGTCCGGACGCATCCTAAGGTTCTGACGAACAGGTTTTTATATAATACTATTAAATCGGATATCCAATTGATAAATTAACATACTTAGGTTACGGGTAATAATAATCTAGTCTCAATTTAAGCAAAAATCTCAAATAATTTCGTGGATAAATGGGTTGGGCGCGGTGAACAGTACCGCGTGTAGTTAGGGTTTCTGGGTTGTAGGAATCAGACGAAAACTAAGCAATTGGACATGGAGCTTATATATATGTATAATTAAGTTATGAGTATCATATATACATGCATAGGTCGAGTATCGGGATAATAATACTCGAAGGAGATCGAACAAAAATTAAAAAGAATGGAAGAGAAGGATATCAATACATTTACATCGACCTGATCTATTATTTCTCCAACTAGCTCGAGCTCAAAAATAATCCGAAAGCCTCCATTTTCCTTGTCCTTCGTGCGGTTCTTACCTGTGTGGCTCCCTCTCACCGCGTGCGTTGCTGCCGTTGCTCGACCTCACCGTGACAACCAGCCACCGCCGCACATGACCGTCATCAGCCAACACCGGCCACTGCACGCCGCCTTCCCCGACCAACCCTCTCCTCTCTCTCTCCTTTGAAACCCGCGCCCGAAAACCCTCTGCCCCCCTTTTCTTCTTCTACTTCATGTTATAACGTTATTATTGTTATAATAATAATAATAATAATAATTAATTATTATTATTATTATTATTATTATTATTATAGATACCTATTCGTATTTCTACTATTTTGAACCCAAATCGATACTCAGGCGACCGAACGGGTGCATTTTGGATGCCTGTCTAAAGATCTAAATATTCTCCAAATTTTATAAAATTTAATTAATTTTTATCACATATAAATTATCCAAAATAATAATAAATAATCATAATTAAATCAAATAAAAATTTGGAATATTACATTTTTACTTGACTTTTAATAAGTATTTTTTTATTTTATCTTAGATTTTTTCTTTCTTTTTCTTTATTCTTTTTTCTCTTTTCCTTATCTCTATTCTTCTAAGAATCAGCTGAAAATAACAGACAATGGGCCTATTTGTAAAATATTGGTACATGTGTTAACTAGGTGTGAATTAGGCGGCAAAGTACAACCCATAACGCATATAAGCGTCTATCAAATGCATATCAGGTGCTAATATTATATTCCAAATATGGATATACACCAATTGGTGCACATCGAGCGCGATCAATCTACCCTCCAATGCACATGGTCACCCTAGAGGTATTTTTTAGACTCATTTTTACTGTTTAACACATGTGAATCTGGATTAAGCGTTGATCATGTATTACTTGATCTAACTTATTTTTGTTTAAAATTTAATTTGATCTAAAACTATCAACTGATCTCAAAAATATATTAAATTAGTTTAATTAATTATTATTTAAAAAATATTTTTAAATTCATACCTAGCAAAGAGGAAGAGGAAGGTGAAGAGAAAGTAGTTGGGGGCATGTCTAGGGAGATGAATTCCATTTGGGAAGATGGTGAATGCAATTGGCTTGATGCATTTTTTTAATTGTTAATATTAATTAACTAATTTAATTAATTATCATATTATTAATTACATTTACATGTATTATTATCATATCAATCCTAATTATTATTTTATAAAATTAAAAATAATTATTGACTTTTGACAAAAAACATTATTAAAATAATATTTTAAAACTCTTAAGAATTCAATATATTTAATCTCCATATGAACTTAATATAAGTCAACTTACAATTAAAATCAAGTGTCCAATAAATTAAAATCAAAACACAATGTCCCATAAAAAAAACATTATTATCTATTGGTGTTGCTGTCACTAGACATTTTTTGATAGGAGGACCCTTTCAAGCTTTAAAAACAAATTTCATTGAAGTGGACTTGTCACAATAAGATATTGATTAAATATCTGTCAATTATTATTTTTTCTTTCAATTAATTGATTAATTCACTGTCCACTTACAATCTCAAATTGCTCCCACCATTTCTTCTTGACTTCGAGTTTTCTTTCTCTCGCTCGCTCTGAAATTTTCACATTTACCTTTTCTATTAAAGTTTGTCTTATCAATTTAAACAAGAAATTTGAAAATTACGATCTATGGAACCGATTGTTTATCTCTCCAAATACCTCTTTCTCCTCCTTGTTATTCTTATTGTTTTTGGAAATTTCTACACAGTCTTTGGATCTCACGCTCAGCTTATTCCGGACGATGAAGGTAACCCCCTTGCTATTGTTCACTTCTTTTTCTCTGACGCTCTATTTTCTCTGGTAATTAATCTACTATCTTCTCCGATATTCTATTTTCTCAAATTATTTTTTCTGAAAAATTTTGCAAAATGTCAAAGTTTATGCTGATGTTAAATGTTTGCCTTGTGAAATCATTCTATTTAAAAGAAATTCATGCATTTGGTTGCGTATTGTGTGATATAATTCACCATTTATATTTTCTTGTGTGGAAATCTGTGTTCTAATTAATTTGATTGAACTGTCGTGCATTTTTTTCGTTCGGTTGCTGACGTAAATTTTCATGTTTATACGACCGTCGACTAGTGTAGTAGTAATTTGATTATATAAACGATGATTGAAGATTCAATGTTCATTTACTAAGCACGGATTGGCCACGATATCATTTTACCTTTTTAAGAGTGCTATTGTCATATAATAGTTATAGTCTTACAATAAAAATGAGATTTTTTTTTTTAGATATTAAAGTAGGGTAAGGGAGGTTGGTCATAGAACTTGTTGATATACGGAGGGCGAATCTCCTTTGGAGGAAATAAATAATTTAATTAATTATGCATTTTCAGATAATTTATATGAATCATATGATAAAAATAATTTAAAAAATTTGATAGATGTTTAAATTGATTATTATTATTATTATTATTACGATGCTGATTGTTGAGAGTACAGTTTTGGAAGCCAGTGGCGATGGGCCCTCGGAAGCATCAATAATAAACAATTTAGTAGTTATACTTTTTTTTTCTGTTAGAAAAAAAATTAAAAATTTTTAATTTTATAAAACTTTGACATAAATATTTATTTATTTATTTTTAATTTCTATACATAAATTTTATTTTAATATCAACTTTGTGCTATAAAAATATTAGTTTAAAGTGATTAAATTTTGAGCCTTATAGCCATAAATATACATTATTAAATTGAATGCTTTTACGATGCCTTAATAATTTTACATAAAATAAAATTAGTTTTGAAATAAAATTTCTAATAAAATTTTAAATATAAAAATTATGAAACATTTGAAAAATTAAAATATTGATGATATATATATATATATATATATACCATCGGATAACTAATCAATCACAAAGTCAGAAAAATTAAGTAAGAATAAATAATCAATAATCAAGCCACATAGCCATATATTTACGTGTGCATATATGTATGATGCGTACCTTAAATTTGAATAATAACTCGGAACTGTCAAAATGGATACTCGAATCTCTCTGTACGAATCTTGTGCATTATAATGACAAATAAGAGATCAAAGGATATGAGATTTACGTTTGATATATTCTTTAATATTCAAATTAGTAATCTTTTCAAAAAAATAAAATTCAAAATGATTTGTGAGATTATAAATTGAAAAATGTCTAATAAAATAATTAATAAATCTCAAGATAATACAACAAATTTCAGCCTCGGCATGACTGAATAAATAAACCATAAAATATCCTCTTCCAAATAATAATAATAGAAAGAATCCAAAACTATAATAGGATTTCATCGAATAATCGTTTAAATAATAAAGATGTTATTATTAAAGATTAAAATATAACCACAATATTGAAAGCATACAACCCAACAATAAATAATTTAATAACTGAATAACCGAACTGCCTCATTACATAACTATAGCCCGACAATCGGCTAAACCAAGTATCCAAAATACAGTCCAAAACTAAATAATTGAATAGAATACTAATACTTATCAAAATAGATGAATGCTAGGGGGGCCTTGGAAGCAAATATACAATAATAAAAGAATTTAGTAGTTATAAACATATTTTTCAAATCTAAAAATTTGATAAAAAAATTAAAATTTTTAAATCGTGATTTTAAATAAATCACATAATTTGAATCATATCATATCCATATAAAGCATATACTGTTACAAACCTTAACCAAAACAGGCCTAAATAATAAATAGTTAAATTTTAATTAATAATATATAAATTTTAAATCGGGTATGATATAAATAAACAGGCTATAAAATTTCATTATCCAAATGATAATAATAAATAGACAGACCTAACAACCTATCATAGGACCCCATTAAATATTTATCCAAACAACATAAATATGACATGCTCCAAACAATCGTAAGGAAGGAACAAAATCACAAACATAAGCACATCCATCAAATATATGGATCCAACTGTTTAATACAAATCCAGAGTGCCTACATCCGGCCAATCCAAAACAACTGAAATACAATTGACACTATTATTGTTTAAATAGATATAATACTTACTGGAATAATTGATGTCACGTCAAAATCACGTCTAACTCCTATAAGATATTCAAACCCTTTACTCTGAATGAATTAGAAATATAAAACATAGCTTAGCAAGTATTATATATGTGACGTACCATATTTTTTCACCGAAAATCCAACAGAGTTTTAATTGTAATATGGTCATCGGCCTAATACAAAAACATATACAATCTCCTGTATAACACACAAAATATATCAAAATAACTACAACATCTGATAACATACAACAACCAGCACACAAGATCCAAATACCACATATTATTCATGACTCCAACATTGTGTATCTAAATACAATATCGACCAAAGAGAGATGCCAGTAGGTATTTGATATAAACCGTAATAACCTGTGAAAATATAAATAAATCCAAATATAGCAAAAATTAAACTATCTAATTATTAGTCATATGTACAATATATATCAACAAGCCCAACTGAAATATAAATATAAATAATTCTTCATAACATAAACAAAACTACAAAGCATAGATCATCGATACACTTGTAGTCACTACTCTGCCTCATTAGTATAAACCTGTGTTAATTTGAAGGCAATAAAAGGTAGTAAAGGTGAGCTAAATATTCAACAAGTATAATATGACCAAAGACGATAACAATATATATAAAATAAAGCAAAAAAGAGATATATGAGTATAATGAGGATGCGTAAATATAAAATATGATCGAATATACTTTCGGAATATAATTGACTTCTTATATTTTATCTTTCTTCTCTTTAAAATGTAAATTATGTACAATTACTCATCTTTACGAACTAAAATTAATAAGTCTTACTAGCTAAATGTGCGAGAAAATGAGAAAAGGAATGTATTACTCTACGCATTCTAAAGCCATTCCCACGATGTCTCAGATTTTAACGTCCCATGGTCGGATGGTATACCTTCGCCAGCATACTAGGCCAATTCACATATGCCACCAAAGTACCTCCCGTGGCCAATGAGCATTTCTCGTACTTCCACAACAATATCCTAAGATATGTTAAGAAATATCACCCACTACAATATACAGTCAGTATAATTCTTGAGTTTTCACTATAATATTAATAATATGCCAGGAAATATTACTCTCAAATATATATAACCGTGGTCCTAGTTCTATAATTTCTTGTTCTTTGAGAGAATATCCACCAAACTTCTTTCATAAAGTTCTCACTTCAAGAGAACGAATCTTTCATACATCAAATTGTGGCACTCTCTCCATTTGTTACGAAATTCTCATATTTCTTATGGATTTAAGTTTTCACATGACTTAATTTATATACATGAATATCGTAAAGTATGAAAATGGTAGAAACTCTTACCACCGTGAGCCAAACGTGATTTTAAGGCTTCTAAACGATTAACCATTCACAATTGATTGACGAACATATTTTTTAGAATATATAATTAAACACGTGCAAATATATGTAATTTAATTAACAATTAAATAAAGTGTAAATTATGCAAAATTACTCAAATACCTCAGATGAACAGTATTGTCATGGGTTTAGGGGTCCGAATATGCAAGATGGAGTAAAACATGAAAAATCTAACATCCAATTGGTAATCACTCATATTCAAAACATGGGTAAATCCTATTTAAAACCGATTTATGTAAAAGCTCCAAAATAATTGGGCTAAACGGGTTCAGGGACGGGCTAGGATTCCAATAGACATAATTTCACATAAAATTACCAAATCGGGTATCCAATTAATAAATTAACATATATATGGGATGGGTAATGATATTCTAGAGCAAATTTATGCAAAAACTCCAACAATCATATGGTGAAAGCACCCAAGCGTCGGGTTAGGGTTTCGGTATGAAACCCGGCCAAGAATTAAGAAATCAAATATGAAATTAATATATGTGTATGCTCAAATCATGGGTATCACAATTTTGTGCATGGGTTGGGTATCGGGATGCTAACACCCGAAGGGAATCAAATTAAAATAAAAAAGAATGAAAGAGAAGGGTATGGGTACACTTATCTCGACCCGATCTATAATTTCTCAAACTAGTTCCAAGTCAGAATCAAACTTGAGAGCCTCCATTTTCCTCCTTCTCTCACTTTCCTTTGAGTTCTTTCTCTATCTATCTCTCCCCTTACCCCCATAAAATTGCATATAAAGGACAAAAAGAACCCACGTGATTTATACGTGAATTGGCACTCGAATGCTGTCCACAGCGTGTAGCAGGTGCGCCTGAGCTAGATCCGGTGCCTGTTGCGAGTCGCTTGGTACTGCCGCTCGATTCCGACTCTGAAATATATTTTTCCTGTATATCTCGAATATAATTTTGATTATATTAATTTAAAACCCAAATCATATTTATGGAAAAATATTTTGAGATTATAATGTCGGTTCTCAATTATGTTAACTTAAATCTCGGTCTTCGGTCTTTCAACCTGATTTTTCCGGTTTCCTTAGATCTCGACCCACTTTTATTAACTTAATTACTCATATCTATTATGTTTTGAAAATCATTACCTTATAATATATATATAATAAACAAATATGTCTGATAATTTAGAGAGAGGGTCCATAAATAGATTTAAAATGGATAATAGATATAAATCTAATATTAGAAATGAGATACCAAATGCAAATCGGAAAGGCTAATATTAGAAGTCAAATTAGTAAATCTAAATCATAATCTAATATTAGAAAGCCGATAGTAGTCTTGTACTTAAATCATATATCAGATCAAACTATAGCTTCCTTAGAACGTATATTGAATAGAAGTGATGCGAATCAAAATCAGATAAATAGAATCAGATGATCGGAATTGTATTAGAATCATATTAGAATCAAATAGATAAATAATATAATTCGAATTAAAATCATATAAATAGAGTCAGAATATGGAAGAAAGCTATATAAATAGAATCAAATAGGTTTCAAAATGAAAATATATATCAGATGTACAACGCATACCAAATTTTCTCTATGGATAAATATGTGAATATCAAATCAGAGTTTTAATTAGAGTCCAAATATAAATCGATATAGAAATAAAATGCATGCCCAAATTTAGAGAACCAAATATTTTAAATGACCAACTTGATAAATGATTACTCATACTCTCAGTAACATTAAGTCTGATTAACTATTATTTAGACCATAGATATGACCATCTATGTACTCTATTTTTCATAAATAGAGTATTTACTTACTATATTTTGCCACAAATGATTTTGGGTACAATCTTTAAGTTTGTCAGATATATTAGGATATCCATATATATATATAATTTATATTCAAATTTTAGATAGACGGGGTAGATCAATTTCAAATAGTCTTCTCCTATTGGCAAAAAAGGTAGTTACAGATAATAGATATTCTCCCCATTGGGAGCAGGCCAGATAACAGATATTAGAAATAGTAACCATGATCCCTAGGCAGCTTAACATATGAAAATGCATGGCCCATACAGGTTTTATACCCATTTTTATACAAATATTCTAATATAAAAATATACAGTATCAAATACTTATTTATTTTTTTAAAAAAATGAGAAAATTTTCAAATATTATCAAATTTAGATTAAAGCCCTCAAATAATCGATGAAAATATATGCATGTAAAAGAGGAAACAAATGGGTCGAGTAAAAGGAGTGTGCATGAACATTAAGCTTCCAAAACATACGTAAATATATTAAATACTGAAATAGACTAAATATAAAGCTTATAAATAGTTGAACTTTCTTACGGAATGACAAGTTTTGTATCTGTAATTTTCAAAGAAAAAAGTTTGCACTTTTCTATCAGAGAGGAAAAGTTTTGGATATTTATTATAGAGTCTTATGCTTTGATATTTTGTTGAGACTATTGCAAAAAATTGAATTAAGCTAATATATTTAAATATTCTAATATATTTAGACAAATTTATGGACTATATTTATCATCTATGGGTAGTAAAAAGAGTGACGTTTGACTTGTTTATTGGGAGTAATATATAGACGGCCCACATATTGATCTAAATAGTAATGATTTGGCCTAATATTATCGAGGGTATATATAACTCTTCTTTGAAGTTAGTATTGTGGTATTTGGTTCTCAAATTTGACATATTTTGGATTTTCAGTATTTTTCCAATATTTGTCAACCCTTGAGATTTACAAGATTGGCTTGATACTAAGTTTTATTCGATTTATAGCATTTGAACTTTTCTTTTTGAGGCTTTGGTTGATTTCTTATATTTAGACTATATAGCATTCATATGCAGCTTTTGAATTTTATGTACAAAATCACATTTCGATATAAAATAATTGGATGTTTGATATAGTTAGACCTTTAGTTTGTGTCGGATTTACGCACTTGTTTTATTTGTTACGCTCCTTTGTTTTGATTTATAGACATTTATTTCATTATATATATATATATATACTTACTGAGCATTTACCTCATAATTTTATTATTTTTAACCATTTTAAATTGGAGGACTATATATTGCTTGTAGGGAGTTTAGACAATGATAATCAAAGATATATGGTTTATATCTTTTTATACCTTGAGTTATATTTTGGACTTGTATTTGTATTTTGATTATTCTTTGAAAAGGGATATGTATACGTTGATTTGTGGTGGAGATTTATTTGGTTTGTTTTAGTATGAAGTTAGTAATTATAGATAGCTATACTAGTTGACATTGTGATCATGTAGTATTTAGACTATTGCTTTTTCTAACGGTTCATATAATAGGTCGTGGCCAGTGTTTGATGTTTGGATTGGTAGTTCGGAGAGATCATATAGTTGATGTCATGATCATTATCAATAGTTTTGATTATTTTATCAAGTCTCAACCGGAATTGGGTTTTACATATGGATTGTTCTCTTTGTGGTCCCTAATAACAATGTCAATTTTTAATTATTATCACTATTTATTTCATGCTTTTGGATCGGGGCTATATAGATATACATTGAGTGCGATTCAATCTGCCCAAAATATACTTAAGCATCACACAAATACGCATTGCGCACTCTCAATTTGTCAAAAATATGCATGAGTACCACGAAGATGTAGCTCATGTATGTGGCTTCTGTCTTGGATACACATGAATATGAGTTAGACGTCATTTATGCACCGACCTGATTTCCATAAAAATCAAGATTTTTTTCTATATATATTATGCAATTATTTTTAAATTAATCTAAAATTGTTCTAAAGACGTCATAATTCAACAAATGAAAATTGGGCATTATAGGTATTGACAAAATGGTTGTAAGATAGGCACTTAAGTGCCGAGTTGGATGGGAGAATCATGAGATGGTCGCTTAAGCAGCTACATGGTATATTAACCTTCAAATTTTTAGAACATTTGAATTAATTTTGCAATACAAGGAGCAATGCATGAAAAGATAAAAAAAATAGATAAAAGGAAGAGCTTCAACAGCTGAAAGTAATCCAACTCCTATTTTATTGTTTCCAAATTTGGATATGTTACTCTTGTTTGTTTCTAGGACATATTTCAATTTGATCGGTTTTTTCCTTAGTGTATTTATTTTTGTGGGTTGCTATATTGAGAGTTGGATTCAACCATTATCCACACATATTGTTGTGAAGTGATTTTGGAATATCTTGCAATTTTGTGTGCTTTAGTTGTGTGATTTGTTCTTTATACTCTCATGGTATTTAGTAGCTGATGATTGACAGAGAATTTGGGAGTTTATTTTCACTGCGCCAATTGTGTGCGTGTTTTGTTCCCAAAGAATTTCAATAGGGTCAACTAAGAATGAAATTCAGGCTTTATTATTGTTATTGTTGTCATTTTATACACTTCACTTTAACCGTGTATCTTTCATATGATAATAAAAAATATATGATTTTGTCGTAGAAGTTTGCTATATAATACCATTCTATCCCACCTAAGCATATTTCAATTGTTCTATACCAGTATATGTAAAGAGAAGAATTGGCAATCTGAATGCAAGATATGATTGTCAACATGCATTTTCTTATCTTTTTTGGATCCATAAAATATAACTTTTAATTGCAGTTCAAACTCTGAAGATTATTTCTTCAAAATTGAAGAATAACTACTGGAATGTCAGCCGAACATCTTGCAGCAGTGGTGATCAAAGTCTCAACAAATTCTTTACCAATACAAGTTTTAGCAATGTCATATGCAATTGTTCATTTAATAGTGGCACTATTTGCCACGTCACAAGCATGTATGCTCTTGCTTCATATCCTCCGTTTGTTTGCCTACATAAACCTTTTTCTTATTTGGTATGAAAGTATTCATGGGATTTTCTTTTATTGCATGTATTACAAAGGTGATTACGTGATTTAAGACTATGATAGATTAAATTACTACTTAGAAACAAAAATATAATGGAGTTAACAACTATATCTATACTGAATTTAGCTATATAAACTAAGATACAATTTAATATTTGATTATTCTTTATGTCATTAACTTATAGGGTGTTTGTCAATTGAGTTCCCAACTTTCTTTTATTAATCTTTGCAAACCTTGATCCTCTAGAAGTCATTTCCAATTCCAAATGGACATATCCTCTAGGATGGCATGTTTATTTTTGACAACATTTGGGATATTCCAACATGTGTCTGGCAATATCCAAAGATGTTAGAATATTTTTGTTTTCCATGATAATTAAGTCACGCTTGGAGTATGGTTGGACATATTTGGGATAAATTTTAGTTGAATTTCAAAATTTAAAGAAAGAAAATGGAACATTAGACAAAAATTAAATAAGAACTAAGTCTTATAGTAATTAGAAAAATTTCAATACACGAGGTTGAGTAAAAAGATAAACACCACTAGTTTCCATTCACAATCAATCAAAGAGAAAAAATAGGGCTTGTCAAAATAGACTGATATTAAGGCAAGATCTTAGGGATGGTTGTTGATAGAGATCCGGCACTTGCTTAGTTCTCCGTTTATTCTCGATAAATTTATTCTTGTGTGTATTTTAATAGATCCCTAGTTTATTTTTTGTTCATTCTATTTTTTGGTAATATTTTCTGCAAATACCATAACCATGTGGATGTTATTATTGTTCTATTTATGCCATAACTTTGTTGTTGTCTTGTTAAATCGTTATTTGAATACTTTCTTTTGCTTGCTTAAGTTTTTCCCAAGGTCTAGCACATTGGTTGGAAATGAGGCTTTAAGCCCTATATTATGTCTTTGTCTCTCAATTGAATTATGGTCTAGTGTTCTATTGATTGATCACCTCCTCTCTTTTTTCTTTCTTTGTTTTTTTTCTAGTGGAAATAGTAGCAAATCTTGACTGCTTCTTTTTCTTGGCACTTTTTTTCTTTTTTTATTTTCTTTTTTTTTTTGTTGAAAACAATATCAATTACATTTTTTCTTGAATGCCTTAGCCATTTTTTACTTTGATAAATCACTTGTTCAGAAATCTCTTTATAATTAAATAACTTGGGAAAATTATAATTTGAAAGTTTATCTATTGATTGTTGTTTTATATAAAAAACTACTATTTGATTGAATATATCCCATACTTAGAAAAAACTATAAATTTTAGTTAATATATCCCTTACATGTTGTGTCCTAGATTTTAGAATATTAATGTGTTATCTTGTTAGTTTGATGTTGTATACATGCCCATATCCGTATCCATGGTTGTTATTGTGATGCATAAAAAAATTTCCAATTTAAATATTAAGTTTGCTCACATTTTTCTTGGCCAATTTGAAACTTGTTTCTTGAGTTAATGCTCAATTCAAATAGAAATATGTATTGCACTTCATAAAAGTCAAATATGAGATTGTCAAATTTTTTAGTTTTAGAATTAGGTCTTAAACCTTATTTAATAATGAACGTTTGTGGAAACAATGTTGCCCATCATTAGAAGACGAATCTTTCTGGACTAAGAGATATAATTGAACATTTATGTAGGTTTTGAGACTCATTCCAAAATAGAGCAAACTTAGGTAGTCAAGTGGGAAACACCCTACAAGTTGGGAATCAAAATAGTTATTCCATTTCATGTTATATTATTGTGAATTGTTCTTTCACAATGTTTTCTGCAATATATTGCTTTGTTTGCCATATTTGGTAATGTAATTAGAATGTTTTGGCTATATTCATGGTGCATGTTTTATGGCCCACAACTAGACAAACCTTCTTCGGTGACATCGTTAAAATGAAATATGAATATATTAAAAACTAATTATTTATAAATTTAAATATTTTGTTGACCATAAAATATTACCAACATCTCGAAAATATTACTACAATTGATAACGGTTGATATTTAATATCGCTGATCGATTTGTGTGATACTCCATATTTTCTTATACATGCCACACGTTGAAAAATATTTCGTTGAGAAGTTATTTTCTTTGAAACTATTTTTCATAGAAAATGTGAAAAACATTTTCTACAATGGAATTTTCACGAAAACTATTTTCCATCAAATAAACATTTTCGGACAAACAAGTAGAGTCCAAGTAGCACTCAATATAGCTGTTTCGACTAAGATTGTTTAGTTTTGTGCTATGGCATTTCTAGTGACATTGCTTAACCAGTAACTACGGTTGCTGAATCCTTTCTTAATTATATCAAAGTGTCTAAAATCCTTTATAGGTGGCACATTTATGTTTGTGTGGAATTATTAGTCCAAGGATCAAGGATAATAACTACATCATGCATAACTTAGGGTGGAAACTTGACTTTGAATTTTCCATGATAGATTAAAACAGCTATAATTTACAAGAACCATTACTGGACCACTATGTGTGGCTTCTTATGAATTCCAGTGTTCTCATTTGCTTGTTTCATGATAATTTCCTTCTCTTGCAGAACGTTAAAGGGTCTCAATCTTTCCGGTGTTCTTCCAATTGAATTTGGAAATCTTCCTCTCATGCAAGAAATGTAAGTGAGGTCTTTTACACTAAATTTTACCAAATCATGAATCATCTTTGTCTCTTCGCTATTTCCAAATTTTTATTCTCTTACCAAACTGTTAGATTTAGAAATGTGTATACTTTTGTATCCAACTAGCTTTATCAACATCCCCTGTCTTTTTGTGATTTTTACAGTAACTTGTTTGTTTGAGTAGCAATATGTCTTCTATTCCATTACCAAAATGCTTCCTTTGGCAAACATATTTTGCAAAACTTCAATTTAGATTGATAGTTGGAGGATTTCAGAAATGGAGAACCAAGCGTGATTTTTATCCACTAAGAGCAGCATGATTGTGGCCAAAATGGACAAAAAACCTGTCTTGTTTGCCATATGCTTAATGCCTTGACATTGTGATGGCGGACCAAAAGAGTGGATGTATATAACCACTGGGTGTAACATCAGGTCCTTAACTTTGTTATTTTTCTTATGCAGCGATTTGAGTCAGAATTATATAAATGGGTCAATTCCTACAAGTTTTGTTAAAACCCCTCTGGCACATCTGTATGTAAACTGTTTCCTCCTATCATATTTAAAGACCAATTGATTTCTCATGCAAGAAGAATTACAACAATTAATACATTTGCAGATACCTAGGAGGTAACCGCATTAGTGGTTCAATCCCAGAGGAACTTGGTCAAATTTCCACCTTAAAGGAGTTGTAAGTCATTATATTATTTGATTGATTTTATCGTCACTGGGTCCCAATTGATTATCATTTTACTTTTTAAGGAAATTAGAAGATAACCAACTTGGAGGAGCTTTGCCGGATAGCTTGGGAAATTTGAGCCACTTGGAAAGAATGTAAGACACACATTCACATTTTACTTTTATTGCATACAAAAGGTGAACATTTAAAATTTGATTGTGCGTGCATTTTGCATCTTGATTGCTTCTATATGCTAAATATGTGGTCTATATTAAATGGTAAGACTAACCAATAATTAGTTGTGTCATGACCCGGGACCACAACATACGCAGGTCAAAAATAAAATCAATAATAAGATTTCCATCAACAACAATAACCCATCCCGGATGTGACAATCAAACATATGCAGGACCCAATATAAATAAAACCCGCACAAGATCTCATCGGATATAAATCCGAAAAATAATACATGACCTGCTATCCATAATCGCAAGGGAGGTATCCAAATTTACAATGCATCCACAATACTATAACTTCAATATTTCTCATACAATGATCAAGGCACCATCCGGCCATAAATAATAACCATAACATATCCTCGAGATCAGAAATATACCAATTATAATATCTCCACTTGCCAAAAGGAATATCCGAGCCCGATCACGTCCGAACTCCTGCAAGCGTATCCATGCCACTAGTCTGAAGGGATAAAACATGAAAATGTGAGCCTAGAGCTCAGCAAGTATCAAGAATCGTATAAAACGGTACACATAAATCAGAAGCAGGGATATCGCATAGCAATCACGTAAAACAAAACATCATTTCCGTGAAATCCCTGAAAATCGAGGAAATGTCTCGTACTAAATCGTCGTCCGTAATAACTCGTCCCTCCGGGACAAAATCATATAAACCACGATCCGGTAAAACCTCATAGACGATATCATATCATATGATCCGAGGTCACATGAGCCGTAACCGTCACCACATCCAGTGGAGACACATACCGTCGTCCGGATCTAAAACTCATAATGCAGAAATCAAGAGAAAACCGAACTAAAACATAAATCAAAACACGTTCGGGTTTATCACGTCAAAGACGTACGAGACATTCCTATCGCCCATCCGTGGGCCAAACCACGTATCTCAAATCATCGTACACCCAAATACGTGCGAAAATACAAAGCATGCGAAATCGGAGAACCAAATATCAATGATACCAACTTGAGGAAGGGTTACCCTCGTCCAGGTAACCACGGCTATATATCGGCTACGAATTAGGCCGGTAGCTCAAGGCCATCCATGTACTGTGTCTCCCATAGATAAGAACTTGCTCACTATGTTTTACCACCCGCGGCTTTGGGTGTAACCTCAAGTTTTTATTATATATTAGGACGTCCGAATATATTAGTTTCCCGTCAATTCCTTACGATGGTTCTCAATTAAATACACAGTGGGGCGATACCTCATCTTCCTTATGGCGGAAGTAGCCAATACCTCATCTTCCTTACGGCGGAAGTAGCCAATACCTCATCTTCCTTACGGCGGAAGTAGCCAATACCTCATCTTCCTTACGGCGGAAGTAGCCAATGCCTCGGATCACATAGTGATCCCACCCCTGATCCCACCCCCGGGCAGACATGCATGGTTAGTGCAAGGCCTGGTTCATGGTTCCACAATATACGGATACCAAACATACATAAATATCGTCCGGGTGTCCAAAATCCCTCCAAATCATAAATACCAGTACAAAACCACCGCACAACCGATAAAACATACATGCATGTATACAATTGATAAATTGAGGGTATTTAAAAATACATGCATGTTAGTAAAATCTCCCACAGTAGTCAAAATGCATCGGAAATTAAATCAGACCAAGAATAGGGCTAAATGATACTTGCCTTAACATCATACTCTGCAGATCTGAAGAAAGGATGTCTCGAAGCACTCGAATCTGGCATTTCTCTCTCCTTCCACCGCGTCCTCTTCCTCTCTCCTCCGTGCGCACCTCTGCCGGCAGCCACCGGCAGCCTGCCGCCGCTCGCCACCACACCTCCTCCTCGTGGCCGTCGTCGGCCTCCTCCACCTCACCCGACCCACCGTCGACGCCAAAGCCGCTGCCCGTTTCTCTCCTCGCTGCAACTTTTTGCCGTCCTCTCTCTCCTCGAACGATTTCGCCCGTCGCCTTCCTCACCTGACCACGATTTCGCTACCGCCGATTCTCCCACAGCCACCGTCGCTCCACCCACGGCCACCAAAGAATCGCCGTCGACCACCGATCGCGCCGCAAATGCCGTCCAACAACCACCGACGGCCCGATGGCTTCTCACCGAACACCGCCACCGACGCACCACAAACCGCCGCCAACGACGGCTCACACCCGTCGACCGTCCGCCACCATGGCCGCCCGATCCTGCGCGCCGCCGATCTTCCTCTCTTCTTCCTTCTCCGCCGCCTGAAACCCTAAACCCCTTTTCTCCCCCGATTTCTCTCTCCCCGATCTTATCTCCCACTTTTTCTTTCTTTTTCCCATTTTCCTTTTTCATTTTCCTTTTCTTTTACTTTATATATATATACATATATTTATTATTATTATTATAATTATTACTTTTATTATATATATATATATATATAATTTTCTATTATTTTTAAATTTCAACTCGGCCTCCGGACAACATTACGGGCACACTCCGGGCCCCACTCCGCACCTCCGATCATTCCCAAAAATTTTATTATATTTTAATTTATTTTCACCACGTCCGAAATACCCAAAAATCACAATTAATATTAAAATAATCCAATTGGGATCCGGAATATCACAAGTTGAGTGTGGTGCCCCTAACTTTTTCTGAATAACAATTCATCAACCAATAATATTTTTGTCGTTCGTGTTGATAAATTTTGGACCTCGAAAACCCTTCCATGTTATAATGCAGAAAAGATATTGGCCTATCGTTTTGGACAAATAATATTTTAACTTATCAGATTTTTAGTATTTTTGGCTACGTTTCTTCATTATACTTCTGACTCTATATATATATGGTGTTTTGATTTTAACGTGATTGCTTTATTGATGAAGCTAGTAATTATATTATTTTAGAGATTGTACTGGTTATTTGAGATTAATATGAACATTGAACATTGTTGGTGCAATAACAAAGAAACTTAAAAAAAAAAATCTTTAGGTTTTAGGTGGAAAGATAATATTAGGACTCCTTAATAGCTATTTGAAGGAATTTAAGTAAATTTGTCTAAAGAAAAAGATATACACTCTTGCTATATGTTTTTTGGATTAGCAGTCCAACTTTAAATGTGATCACATAGAAGGTTTGACAAGTGTACATCACTTGATTGAGTTTTTCAAATGTCTGGGCTTGTCTTGCAAAGGACGCTTTATTTTAGACCCACAAAAATTACTGTAAAGTTTTTAAATTAGTCTACAGAAGAGGAATGGGAAATGAAAGAAGTAGAGAAAAAAAGAGAAGAAACGAGAAAATTAATTTCTTAATATCAATTTAATTCATCAATATCTTATAACAATAAAATTAGGGTCTCTATATAGGTCTTGTGATGGAACATACATTCTGCCGAAAATTCGGTAAAATTTTACCTGTAATACGGACATCCGCCAATACAAAATCTATACAAATTCTTGCACAAAGTTTACAAACCCCGCAAGCACACATGACACAAGATCCAAAATCTACAACTCAACACAAGTGGCACCGACATCATAATTTCGGGTACGACGTCGGCTCAGACAAGATGACAATTAAGTAGCCAAATATAATCATAAAAACCTGCGGAAGTACATACATCTATCATATACAGCGAAAACTAACTGCATATCCATTAATACAAATACACACACATCAATATACATATACGTATCAAAATAATATAATGTACTCCATCACATGCAAAAAAACCCATTAAATTAAGTCCCCAAAACTCTTCAATGCGAGATCTGTAGCCTATCCTACGTCTACGATCTACTCGGACTCATCAGGTATAAGAGTATACTCATCTGGAAGGAAGAAAGAAGCAATTGTGAGCCAAATGCTCAATAAGTGCAACATAAATAAATAATAAGCAATATATTCAATGAAATAGAAAATGTGATAGAAGCAATATATAAGGATGTATGAAAATATGAAATATGAATTAATACAATTTCTAAATTATATTTATATTTGCATATCAGGGCCAGTACGCTTTACTAGTTAAAGGTGCGGAAGAACGAGGACAAGAATGTATTTATTTATACACATTCTAAAGCTGTAAGCTCATATTCAAGACTCGGGGATGGGCCATCTAGATATAATCCCTGCAGACAGGGCTCATCATATATCCCCCCACGTCCCCTAGGGCTTAGAGGCAGTCTTTGTACTTCTACAATAATAACCTAAGTCATACTAAGGAATATCATCAACTACAATATAAGGTCAGGATAATCCTTAAATTTTTATTGTAATAATAATAGCATGCCAAAGGATATTATCCTCTAAAATATAAATCCGTAGTCATAATTTTATGATTTCTTATTTCTTGAGGGAAAGACCACCAAATTCTTTCACATTGTTCACATTCCGGGAGAACAAATTATACATAACAAATTGTGGCATTCCCTTTGTATACTTGCATAATTTTCGTCTTTCCTTTAAATTAAATCTTCACATGACTTAATTTATATGCATGTATATCATAAAATATAGGGAAGAATATAAATTCTTACCACCGTGGGATAAACGTAACCTTAAAGGCTTCTGGACAACATTTCCTTCACAATTAGTTAACAAACATAATTTTTGAAACATACAATTAAACATATGCAAATATATGTAACTTAATTAATAATTAAATAATGTAAAAATTATGCAAAATTTACAAAAGAGGCTCGGGTGAATAATACCCATGTGGTGAACAGTGCCCATTGTGCATAATCGAACGAATCTCAAAAAATCGGACATCCAATAGGCAAATAACCAAATTCAAGATATGGGTATTCATAATCTCAATCCGATTTATGCATAAAACTCAAAATAAATGCTTAAACGACGTCCAGGCGTGGGTTTGGGCTCTGGCGAATAAAATTTCACATAAAACTACCAAATCAGATATCAAATCGATAAATTAATATATATATATGATATGAGTAATGATATTCTAAAGCAAATTTATGCAAAAGCCCAACAAATCGGAGGACAAAATCGTCCAGGCACGGGGTTAGGGTTTCAGTGTGAAAACCTATCAAAATCTATGAAATTAGATATGAAATTCATATATATGCATGCTCAAGTCATGTGTATCATAAATATATGTATGAGTCGGGTATCGAGATAATAATACTTAAAGAGGATCGAACAAAAATAAAAAAGGAAGTGGAAGAAAATGGTATGGGTACACTTGTCTCGACCCAATCTATCACTTCTCTAACTAGCTCGTGCTTGGAATTGGACCCGAGAGCCTCCATTTCCTCCTCTTCTCCTTCGTGCGGTTTCTCTCTCTGTCTCTCCTCTTTTTTTTCCTCTCGTGTTCTGATTCTCGAACCCTCCTCCTGCTTTTATGTTATTATTATTATTATTATTATTATTATTATTATTATTATTATTATTATTATTATTATTATTATTATTATTATTATCGAGCACACACACACACACAGATATACATTTACCCCTTTTTCTATAAATTTAAAAACCCAAATCGATATTCGGACGAGCGAGCGAGAACACTTTGGACGCCAACCCAATAAATCCAAATATTTTTCAAAATTTTATAATATTTAATTTTTATCACACCCAAATTATCAAAAATAATAAATAAACCAAATTAAATGAAATAAAAAAAAATTGAGATATTACATTCTCCCCTACTTATAAAACTTTTATCATCAAAATTAACAAACTTTGAAATTTAACAATCGGGGGTAATCTCTCCAAATTCTTCCTAACATTATCAAGTCACATCATTGACCAAATGATTTTTCCTATGGAACCTTAGCCATTTAAATTGCTCGGATTCCCAATATCTGAAACTTTCTATCAAATTCTAGATTGAAACCCGATCATAAAACAAATTCTTAATCACCTACAACAGCTTACTTCGGTCACATACTCATTTCCTCAATCGTTGATACATGGGAGACATCATGATAATCCACCAAATTCGAAGGCAAGCAAATTTATTGTCCACCCCTTCGATTTAATATAAAATCTCAAACAGACAAACAGACTCTTATTTTGATTCATCCTAAGCCTTGAGAATGATCATCCACTTGGAACCTCATCCTCCTTCCAAAATCTCTAAGCGAAGGGCCCACATGCATTCTACTGCATAACTCTAATTAACAGTTTATTAGAGCACCAAAAATCTCCTACACTTATATTCATTGATTCAAATCAGACATCTAGATTGTTTATCAGCTAGAAACCTAAGAAAAAAATCCCCAAGATACAGATACGACTAAGGCAAAGCCCAAAATCATCATATTACAATCAACCTAGGGATCACAATTGAAGTAATCACCTGAAAATTTTGATACAGCCTTAAGTTACCACCAAAACCTCAAAACCCGAGTACTTAGCAAACTTATCATTTTGAGGGCATTCTGACGAACCAACTTATTCCATCCAAACGTATCATCCAAATTCATGATAAATGGGTCGTCTTCATTAGCCAATCTACAATTTTTCAAATGGTACCCATAATTCTTGCCGTCCTAACAACCCTGAAACAAAACCACAATGGTTTGCTTAAATCACAATTTCATAATCTCAAAACTATGGATACAACTCTCCCTTTCAAAACCAAAAGCAAAGCACCCCATTTACTCAGTTATAAGGAGTTACTCGCGGTTCACCCTTCAACATTTCCTATGATGCACCAAGACAATACCTAATATGAAAACTTTCGACATCCAATTATCAGCAACAATATTCTTCTTGGTTAATGATACATTTCATAAGTACAATCCTTTAACAACCTCACTAATCTACGCTATCACTTGATTGACTTTTCTTAACTGACACCGAAACTCACCATTACGGTCCATAAGCAGATGTCACCCACTCGCACTGTCGTATGGCCATCTCTTCCTATGAGACAACCTCTTAGTCCTTTATAATCATTAGACAATAACTATTTTCACAAGTAACACCAATCAATCCACAAGGCAAAGGTCACAACGGCTAACTCCAGACTATGGGTGGAGTAATTATAATCATAGACTTCTTATCAACTAAACTCAAGGGTAATCACCTATGTATGATATAGAAAAAAAAAATAATCTCAAGCCTTTTCTCAAAAGTATCACATTCTATTATAACTCGCTAGACCTATCAACCCAAACGACATGGTTGACGATTAATCCTTAATTCCTTGAAGACTACCCTCACACGTCCCATTCCGACAAATATCGATCTCTTCTAAGCCCAAACACCTCATGGCGCTACAATTCTTGAGAAATACTTATCAGATTACCTTTTCGAGTTTAGCTAGACTCAAGAAAGACACACACCTTCAAGACATCAATCAATCTTTTTCAAATTAGCCATCGCTCTAAACTGTAAGGAATCACATTCATGCAATCGGAGAAACCACGTGCCCAATACAACACTTCTCCTCAATCAAACTTACATTTCTTTCATAATTGAGCACATAGCTAATCGTCTTTCACAATCCATGATACAATCCTCAAATATGGTTCATACACCCTATTGGTTCTAAGAATTCATCAATAAGGTCAACACAAAATTGGCCTAATTATGACCGGAAGGTCCAATTGATAAATCCTATGAAATGCCAATGAACCTACAAAACCCAAATGACATTATCAGAACTCGTAATGGCTATATCTTAATTTCGAAGGCTACCATTGGCACAATCCTTGATCACTCACAATTAATCATACTCTGGATACAAATTGATCCTAGAGATCATCAAGCCTTTAGTGATAAATCCAATAGATTACTCATTAATTTACAATGCCTGATTGTCAAACCATTTGTCTCCCGAGCAACCAAATTTCAGTTATACACAAATAGCCTCATCAGTTCATCTTGCTCATCCCAAAAGCACTGAAGCACCTCACGGCGAAATACTCAATTGATGCCTCATCGGTTCTAAGCAGGGTTCTCAAAATTGGTACCAATCCTGACACAACTCCATAGCAATCTCAACTTAATGATCAGAAGATAATTCGGCTAATCCTTTCCTCTAAGAAATATCCTCAAATACTTACACAGCCCAATCTCCCTAGTGGCCACAAAACGACGCCCAAGTGTGGTCTTTCATGCTAACTAAACTTAGCACTTATGTTCATTAAGCAACTTGTAGGCAAAATGATACTAGTTTGTCGCCACTCCATCAACTATGCTTCATATTCAAAATTTCACAACTTAATGGCAAGTATCATATCCTACTGCCACAATTGGTGCTAGCATGGAAATTCACCAATCAAGACATCTTCAATATCATATCAAACCTTAGCGCCACAAGGCAATTGAATCAGCCCAACCAATCATATCTATAAATCCGAAAAAATATTATGGACCTTGATACAACTAGTACAAGTCCATGATCCTCAAATGGATAAATAACCTTAGAAAATAGAAATAGAAATAGAAATATAGGCTCAAAAATCCCAAAACAACACACATGTTGAAATGCTAAGATCCGGAAGTCTCACCTTCTACCATGGTAGACGACACATCTATACTTTGTGCCATCACCGCATGCTCCAAAAATTTCCATCGAAATAAAATATTCATCCACAGGGAATTCATGAACATATCCTATAATATCTCTTCATCCTCGAGACCCATGATTCTTTTCACGTTAGCCACTCGAGATCGACTTTACCTTCTATCTTACATGGGGCAACATTATCATATCTTCTTCTGAATATTGGATAATCACAACATCATCTTAATTCTCAGAATCCATACCTCAACCTTTATAGTATCCGGGCTACTCAAAAGTTTAGGCACTAAGTATCACTAAATCGATTATAAATTGACATCCTTGGATTCATTACACCAAAATTGACTCTAAGTTATACTAATCTCAAGCCATCGATTCCATCCTATCAATCATGCATGATGATCTAATTCAAACATCCCTTCTTAGCAAATTACTAGTCTAAGGACCTCAACCTAGAGCCGTTCAAACCTAAACTCTAAACCAAAATCAATTAACTTAGGCCTCGAATCGATGTCAATTAATTCAAACACTAAATCGGCATCGGTCAAATTTAACCCTCAAGGCATCTCCCTACAACTCATCCTCTCGACCTTGTGGTCATCCACTATCACTTATAGACCTTCGTCTAGGAGTTATTGCGATTACTAATATCCTTTTTGAAATAAAAGTACACGGGTTAAATAGCTATTCGAACACTAACTAGGATGCATAAGTTAGACAACCAAACTTAATTGCTATTCCTAACTTCGTTCTAGTCTAAGTTAGCCAACTAGGATAACTAGAACTATCCGGTCTAATTTAATTGTCCTACACCTACATTCATTTATTCGATCAATCTTAATCTAACCTAAGCTTCCATATACGATTCAAATCAAACCTAAGATATTTGTTTTTCTCTAATACCAACCGTGACGGAACATATATTTTGCTGAAAATTCGACAGATTTTCGTTTGTAATCCGAATATCTGCCAATACAAAACCTGTACAAATCCCTATACAAAGTCCACATGCCCCGAAAACACACATAACACAGGATCCAAAATCAACAATTCAACACAAGTGCCACTGACGCCATAACTCCAGGTACAATATCGACTCAGACAAGATACCAACTAGGTAGCCAAATATAACCATAAAAACCTACGGAAGCACATACATCTATCATAGACAACGAAAATTAACTATATATCCATCAATACTATACACACACATTAATATACATACATGTATCAAAATAATACAAAGTGCTCCATCACATACAAAAAAAATCATAAAACTAAGTCCCAAAAGCTCTTCAATGCGAGATCCGCAACCTATTCTACATCTACGACCTACTCAGACTCGTCAGGTATAAGAGCGTGCTCATCTTGAAGTAAAAAAGGAGTAATTGTTAACCAAATAATCAACAAGTGCAATATAAATAAATAATAAGCAATATATTCAAATAAAACTGGAAATGTGATAGAAGCTATATGTAAGGATGCATGAAAATATGAATTATGAATTAATACACTTTTCAAATTACATTTATATTTACGAATCAAGGCCAATAAGCCTTACTAGTTAAAGGTGCGGGAGAATGAGGAAAGAAATGCGTTTATTTTTACACATTCTAAAGCCATAAGCTCCGATTTAAGACCCGAAGGTGAGCCATCTACATATAATCCTTATAGACAAGCTCATCACATATGCCCCAATATTCCCGAGGCTCCAGAGGTAATCCTCGTATTTCTACAGTAATATCCTAAGGTATATCAAAGAATATCACTCGCTATAATATACGGTCAGGATAATCTTTGAGTTTTTACTGTAATATCAAAGGCATGCTAAGGGATATTATCCTCCAAAATATAAATCTATGGTCCTAATTTCATGATTTCTTATTCCCTGAGGGAAAGTCTATCAAATTCTTTCACATAGTTCTCACTCCGAGAGAACAAATCATACGTAACAAATTGTTGTATTTTTTTCGTATACTTGCATAATTTTTGTCTTTCCTTTGGATTAAGTCTTCACATAACTTAATTTATATGTATGTACGTGATAAAGAATAAGGAAGAATAGACATTCTTACCACCATGGGACAAACATAACCTTAGAGGCTTCTGGATAACATTTCCTTCACAATTGGTTAATAAATATAATTTTTAAAACATATAATTAAACACAAACAAATATATACAATTTAATTAACCACTACACAATGCAAAAATTATACAAAATTTACTAAAGAGGCTCGGGTGAACAGTACCCGCACGGTGAACAGTGCCCATTGTGCATAATCGGATGAATCTCAAAAAATCGAACA
Source organism: Nepenthes gracilis (assembly GCA_033239525.1). Lineage (NCBI taxonomy): Eukaryota > Viridiplantae > Streptophyta > Magnoliopsida > Caryophyllales > Nepenthaceae > Nepenthes > Nepenthes gracilis. The sequence goes on from BSYO01000029.1 coordinate 13,192,590, forward strand.
TCCAATAAGTAAATAACCAAATTCAAGACATGTGTATTCATAATCTCAAGCCGATTTATGCATAAAACTCAAAATAAATGCTTAAACGAGGTCCAGGCCGGTTGAGGTTCCAGCGAACGAAATTCCATATAAAATTACAAAATCGGATATCCAATCGACAAATTAATATACAAAGGATATGTTCGGGTGCAGAGTTGGGGTTTCAATGCAAAAATGGATCAAAATATATGAAATTGAACATGAAATTCATATATATGCATACTCAAGTTATGAGTATCACAAATAAATGCATTGGTAGGATATCGGGATAAAAATACCCAAAGGGGATCGAACAAAAATCAAAAAGAGCAGAAGAAAAGAGTATGGGTGAACTTGTCTTGACCCGATCTATCACTTTTCTAACTAGCACGTGCTTGGAATTAGACCCGAGAGCTTCTATTTCCTCCTCTTCTCCTTCACGCGGTTTCTCTCTCTCCTCTCCTTCTTCCTCTCGCGTTCTAATTCCCGAACCCTCCTCCCTACTTTATTATTATTATTATTATTATTATTATTATTATTATTATTATTATTATTATTATTATTATTATTATTATTATTATTATTATTATTATTACCCCTTTTTCTTTAAATTTAAAAACCCAAATCGATACTCGGGCAATCGAATGGAAACACTTCGGGCGTTGGTCCAACAAATCTAAATATCCTTTAAATTTTTATTATATTTAATTTTTATCACACCTAAATTATCAAAAAATAATAAATAAGCCCAATTAAATCTAATAAAAAAAATTCAGGATATTATAGGTCTCCTATTTCTAAATTAATTAAAAATAGATATAATTTGATAATCTAAAATAAAAAATAATAAAAATAAAATATATATTCACTAAGTTTTAGATAATACCAAAATTTTAAAATTTTAAAAATTTTTAAGATATTATAATATATATTTCAGAATAAAAATAGATATTTGATTAATCCGTATTTCAAGCCTAAAGGACATTCATGAATATTAAACCATTCTAGGCTCTTCACCAATAATTTTTTTTTTTGTAGATGTGAGCAAATATCATTTTCTTTCCTGATGATGTTTATTCATGCCTTTTGCCTTTTTATCTCTCCTGATATGTTTGGCACTGACTTACTTTGTAGTAACTATTTGGATATGACCAACCTTGTTTTAGGCAAATACCAAGTAAAATTACTACGACTTTACACTCAAGACAACTATATCTTATGAAAATCAAACAAAAGAAAGCTGTGAACTCGCTGCATTAAAAATAAAACATATCAGGGCCACTAGTTTAGAGGACATCATCAAACTACCCAATTTGAAGAATAAAAGTGACATCATCTAAATTGTTGTTATTGAGAACAACAATAACTCACTGTGACTTAGGAATTTAAGTCAGGAAAACTTGAATTGAAAGGATTGAGCACAAAACTCCGTAACCCTTCACAATATTAGCTATCCAAATATAACTCACAGTAACTGAACAAGGTCAAGAATTGTGACTCCAAATCTTACAATGAATTGCTACACTAGTTGATGGCAAATAGCTAGCAAAGGAAAGAATTTGCACTCTATAAACTATTCCTAAGACTACTTTAGAGCCGCCTAAACTATTTATTCCCCGCTGCCACCTCTTTTCACTTTGCCTTCCTTTGAATATATAAAGAGAGTTGCACTGTGTGAGTGTCAAACTTTCTTAATCTCCTTCCAATTGTCAATTGTTCATTGTCTTCTTTTTTGCATCAGTCATTTGATGGACCTTATTTTATGCTGAAAATCTGATAGAGTTTCGTCTGTAATACGGACATCCATCAAATATAAAACCTGTGAAACAACCTGTCAACAATAATAATCCATCCTAAACTACTCTGACACAACTAGTAAATTTATCCGATATAAATTTCAACATCCAAACAAACACAACCACTACATAGATTCACAACTACTCACAGGATCCAATAGCCACATATAAGCCATGGCTCCAATACTGTGTATCTAAATACAACATTGGCCAAAGAGAGATACCACTAGATACCTATTACAAATTTAAATATAACCAGCGGAAGTATAAATAAACCCAAATATAGCAGAAACTAAGCTATTTAATCATCGGTCATGTAGTACAATACACATCAATCTTTTCAAAAGAAATATAAATATATATGCATATACAATTTCCCGTGACATAAATTAAGGTACAAATTCCAAATTTTCAATATGGTCTTCTAAATCCAAGCTTAGTCCACTTCTAGCCTCTACTCCATACCGTCGAGATAAATGACCTGTACTAAATTGGAGATGAGGAGAAGTAAGGGTGAGCTTAAAAATCTAACAGGTACAACATAATCAAGACAGAAAGTAATATAAGGTAGCTGCATAAGTGAAATAAAATAAAAGAGACATATGATCATATTGTGGGTACGCAAATATAAAACATGATCGAATGTGCTTTGGGATGCAATTGAGTTCTCATGTTTGTCCTTCTCTTCTTTGAAATATAAATTATACATTATTACTTATCTTTGTAGATCAGGGTTAATAAGCTTTACTAACTAAAGGCGCGGGAGGACGAGGAAAGGATCGTGGTAACCTCACAATCTAAGATCATACGCTCCTATTATCTACCCGGAGGTGGGCCAATTAAATCGCATATGCCCCCATGTCCCCCAGAGACCAGAGGCAGTTCTTATCCTTCTACAGTAATATCCTAAGGCTTACTAAGAGTATCACCCACTCCAATAAGCAGTGAGGATACGCGGCCAGTGTAATCATTGAGTCTCTAACGTGATACCCATGTCATGCCAAGGGATATTGCCCTTCATAACATAATCCATGGTCCTAATTTCATGATTCATTATTCATTTGAGAGAAGGTCTACCATACATCTTTCACATAGTTCTCACATTAGGAGAATGGGTCATTCATATCACATATTGTAGCATTTTTCTCCGAATATTCATATACTTTTCATCTTACTTTTAGATTTAAATCTTTTCATGATTTAACTTATGTACAAATATTATATGCATAGGGAAGGTGAAAGTTCTTACCACCGTAAGCCCAATTTGATTTTAGAACTTCTGGATAACGATTATCTTCATGATTTCTTAGCAATAATATTTTTGGATTACACAATTAAATATATGTAAACATATATGTAACTTATTTAATAACTAAACAATGCCGAATTTATGCAAAACTTATCAAAGGGTTTAGGTGAAAGTGCACATGAACGGTATACAATTGGGCACATCGGTTAATTCACAAAATTTTGAGCATCCAACCGGTAAATTAACAAATCCAAGATATCAGTAAATATAATCTCAAGCCAATTTATGCAATAATTTCAAAATATATACTCAAACAAGGTCCAGGCACGGGTCTAGGGTTTCACGAACGAAAACTCACATAAATCCACCGAATCGGGTATCCAATTGATAAATTAACTTACATGGGTTATGGGCAATGGTATTTTAGTCCTAATTCATGCAAAAAAACCCCAAAATCAGGGCCCAAAACTACCCAAATGTAGGGTCAGGGTTTCACGAACGGGTTTGGGGTTTGAACATGAAAACTGGTCAATTTCTATAAATTTGGACATAGAATTCATATATATGCATGCTAGGGTCATGGGTATCATAATTACATGCATGTGGTCGGGTACAAGGATAATAATACCCAAAGGAGATCAAATGAAAATCAAAAGGAACAGAAGAGAGGGGTATGGATGCACTTGCCTCAACCCGCTCTTCAATTTTTTCAACTAGCTCGAAGTCAAAATCCGCCCCTAGGGCCTTCATTTGGCCACTTCTCTCTCTTCTCCCTCCTCTCTCTCTTTCTACCCGAACGTTGCTCCCTCTCTCACCCAAAAACGCATCCACCATTTTAAAAGAAAGCCGCACGCGGCTGGTACACGGATTCGCGATCGAACGCGGTTCGCAGCTCACAGTAGGCATGCTTGCACTGGATTCGGTGCTCTCCAGGCGCTCGAGCACCTGGCAGTGCGAGTCTGCTAGGCAGCACGCACAGCAGATTTTCCAACTCTGCCGCCCACTTCTAACTCTGAAACATATCTTCTCACATTCCTTAATTTTAATTGTGATTATATTAATTTAATACCCCAAAATTATCGTCATTTAAAATCTGAATCATATTTTACGAATTATCATATCGAGATGATAATGCCGGTTCTCAATTTCACCAATTTTAGGTCTTCGGCCCTTAAATCTGATTCCTCCTGCGTCTAAAGATCTCGATCCACTTATTTTAACTTAATTGCTTCGAAATATACCATGCTTCGAAAATCAGTATCTTACAACTCAGCTCCTCTTTCTTTCTCCATTCCATAGGCTGATTTTCTCTCTTAATACCTACTACTTGACTTTATTTTGTTTTTTTTTTTGGTCGGCTGCTCTAGCCTTTTTTGGCTGCTTTCTTTTAGTTTCTTTAGTAGCTTTGATTTGCTTTCCTTCTCTTGTATCTGAGGACTGGCTAAGCTAGAAAACTATTGGGCTACCATGGAGGTTCAATCATCTCCTCTCTTTTATCTCTAAATTCTTCCTTTGAGCTCAATGTTATGGTAAAATACAACTAAGAGCATATGAATATCTAGATTAAGCAAAGCAAGAAATTGCTATGGAATAGCAGTAAATAGATGGAAAATAAATGTAATTTTAGTGTTAATTTGTTATTGTTAGAACATTTTCATGGAATTTAGGTTCTAGTATGATTGAAAATATCGATATTAGTTGGGATATATATGTATTGTGATGGACCATATTTAAATAAAAAATCAGCAAGATTTCGCCTACAGTATGGCCGTCAGACTAAATAAAAACCTGTACAATCTACCTATACAACATATATAAATCCATCCACAATATTGCTACATCTACACAAACACACAGGATCCACAATTTGTTACAATATTTTCGTTGCTTCAGTGTTGTGTCTCCGAAACACAATATCGGATACAGAGAGATACTACTAGGTACCTAAAATAAACCATAATAACCTATGAAAATATATATAAACACCCATACACAGTGGAACTATACTATCTGTACATTATCAATACATAATAGATAGATATCCATTTCCATATAGAAAAGTCCTCCATATATGTATACAAAACCACAAAATACAAATCCACAATATGATCTTTCAAGTTTCAAGCCTAGCCAACTTTTAATCTCTACCCCGCCTCATCGGGTATAAGTTCATACTCATCTGAAGGTATGAAAATAGTAAAGAGTGAATCGAATACTCAGTAAGGCACAATATAATAAGGATATAAGCAATATACTTAAAATAAATCAAAAGAAAGGGGACAAGAGTATGATACATGATGCATAAACATGAAATATGATCAGCTTTATTTTTGAAATACATATAACTTTTCACATTTTATATTTCTTCTCTTTAGGTTCTAAAACATGCATAATTTCTTTATCTTTGCGGATTAAGGCCAATAGGCCTTACCAGCTAACAATGTGATCGAACGAAGAAATGAATGTGTATACTTTCACACATTCTAAGGCACTACCCACGCAATTCAATATCCTGTGGTGAACGGTATACCTGTCATCCGATATACGGGGCCAATATACAAGTGCCACCATGTCTCCTGTGGTTTAAAGGCAATCCTTGTGCTAGCACAGTAATATCCTAAGATAAGTTAGGAAATACTACCCTCTAAAATATAAATTCTTGGTCTAGGTTTTATGATTATATATTCTTAAAAGAATGTCCACCAAACTCTTATACAAAGTTCTCACTCTTAGAAAATGAATCATAAAATATATCAAATTGTAGATTCCCTTCTTATATTCTGCATAATTCTAATATTTCTTGGGTACAATTACATATTGTCATTTGCTTGGGAGCTTAAATTTTCTCATGACTTCAAACACATGCACAATTTAACGTAAAGCGTGGAAAAATTTAGAAAATCCTTACCACGTCGAGTCAAACATAACTTTAGAACTTCCGAACGATAAATCCCTTCACAAGAGCATTTAATATAATTTATCATATATAATTTTACATATAAATAAATGCCAAATAATTAAAGTAAAAACGATCATAAAATTAGGATTTTAATTATCTAAGGCCAAATCATGCATAATTTTCAAAATAAACTGGCGAAAACATCCACGGCATGAGTTAGGGTTTCGTTAGAGACAAAACCGCACAAGACTTGAAAATGGAACAGTAAATCAGTAAATATTCATGCTCAAGACATGGGTCTCAATTATCTTAGGCCAAAATATGTATAAATTCTAAAATAAATAGGTAAAGGTGGTCCGAGCGAGGGGTTAGGGTTTCTTGTGTACACAAACCGCGTAAAAACAATGACTCAGATAACAAATTGATAAATACTCATACTCAAGTCATGGGTTGCACGAAATATATGCTTGGGATGGATATCGGGATAAAAATACCCGATGGAGTAATGAACAAACTCAAAAGCCTCGATGTGACGGAACGGATTTTTTTTTCCTCAAAAGCTTCATTCAAGACAGGAACAGGATTAACGGTACTAAAATATAATGCAAGATTTCTGCAGAAATTTCGACAGAGTCTCCTTTCTAATAGGATGAAAAAACCCAAAATACAACCTGTATGATCATCCATTACAAGCATACAACTATCAATCATTCACAATTCTTCCTACAACAAGCATACATAGGATCACACGTGCTATCCATGGCATAAATCTATAAAAACGTTAGCTACACTAACAGTTCGATAACGAGATGCCGTCTAGGACCTATACAGTATATCCAAAAGTTTAGAGTAGAAGTTAAACTAACAACCTGCAGAAGCATAGCTTTTCTTTTACAGTCATATATAACATATATTTCATTTACAAAATCCACATGTTCTGAAATATCAATAACCATAAGATCGGTATACAAAAATCGCATTTCTAGCTAAGCTTTTACATTGACAGCTCTTCCAAAAATAGCTCCAATGCTACGGTCCTCAAAAGTCTTCAAACAACTCTCTCGGTACATGCAGTAACTCTACTGTCTCATCAGGCAGTAACTCTACTGTCTCATCTGAAGGAGGAGAAAATAACAAAATAGTGAGCTGAGGCCCAGCAAGGTACATGCACATGAGCAGTAAAACGGTGATGCAGAACAGTCATGTAACTATGCATAAACATAACGGTAAATCGAATGCGGTCAAGAAATAGAGAAAACATACCTTGACAATTACTATACTTCGAATCGAAATCGGTAGTTTGTATACGGTGTTGATGAACAATGAATGTAAATCGATACTACAAATGACGAAACAATACTTCAAAATCGTAATCGATACGGAAACGATAACAAGACATATATCATATCGGTAAATAGTATTTCATATTGATGTCGGTACTTCATATTCGTAATCGTCGGTATGGTAACATAACATTTCGGTAAAAATAAGAACTATACTTCGTAACATATCGGTCTGGACCACTTCGCCAAGTATATCTACTAGGCGAGGGGCAAATAATCGGGATAGATTGTGTTCACTCCACACAATCTAAGGCCTAAGAATCGTCGTATGGGTATCCCATCTCACGGGATCGATACGGCATGCCACCCGAAGGTAGGCCGGTAACGGTAATTCCTCCTGACCGTAACGCCCCGAGGGCAGGGCGGACAACAAATAACTCCATCGACAGAGTTATCCTCGATTACCACCAAAAAGTCCTAAGGCATGCCGGAGAACCTATCCGGACTGTAGTCAGTCCTGGGTCCTAAAATAATTGTAATGGAAACCATTTCTTTATCGAAAATCCCTTTTCGAAATCAGACTTTCACAATATACCTTCAGCTAACTTTAAGTATACATGGAAATTTCCTCGGTACAGGTCGGCACATATTTTCGGAAACAAATTATACAGGAAGCTACATTTCAATGTCAATTAACTTTCATATAACAGAAGCTACGGTTAAAACTCATCAAAACCTCTTCATTTTCGTACATAGGGCTTTGCAAAAACTTTCGGACTCAAATCGGTCTCTTACATGTACATATTTCATGAAATCAATGTCATGGATGCCATGCATATGTATTAAACCATGCAATTTACTCAAACTACATAACATTTTCGAGCTAGGGTTTCATCACATACTTTTCAAGGGAAATTGAACACCATTTTCATGCTCATTCACGAAATCGATGCCAAATCTTGCAATAAACATGGATAAATATAAAATCTAATCGAGTACTCGAAGGAAACATGCTTCATGTACTTTAAACATCCATCATCAACATTTTAGAGCATTTTTCAGCGGTTTTAAAGCATGAGAAATCAATACAGTGAAAAACGGCATCCGAAGTACACTTGCCTTGATGCGGGCTTTCACCTTTATAACTGACTCACGGACGAATTCAGACTCCCGGGCCTCGTTCTCCCCTTTTCTCTCTCTAGAATTGCCCCTCTCTCTCTCACTAAAAACCCTAGGTTCGTGAGAAATGAGGGAAAAGAAGGCTGGGTGCACTTTTATACACCGCGCCACCGCTCGAGCGCGGCTCGAGCAGCCAGCAGTCGGCAGGGCTTTGGGTCATCCCCGCTCGAGCGGAGCTCGAGTGGCCAGCGGGCAGGGTCGGTTCTGTAATTTCGGCTCGAGCACAGCTCGAGCGGCCATCGGGAGGGCTACATTCTGTTAAATACACTCGAGCGGCCAGCGGGCGAGCATCAAGCGGTAGTGCTACTGGATTTTCCGCTTGCTGCAGCTGCTCGGGTGCGCAGCAGGCGCCGTTCGGCTACTTGCTGAACTCGGGCGTTTTTCCACTTTTTGCTTTCAACTAACACTTGTTCATCACATGCTTAGCCTCTTAATGATATTAATTATCTTAATTACATCTAGTTATCACGCTTTCGATTCCGGATCCTCACACTCGATCTCCACCTTCTCTCTCTTCTCCACACACACTCTCTCTCCTCTCTTACAAATCAGCACAAACAGGCAAAAATAGAAAACCCTCACTCGTTAAATAAATAGGCTGGCACTTGAGCGCCAATCGAGGCATGCTTCGGGCGCCTTCCCTTGGATTCGGCACTCAAGCTCGTGTCAGGCACTCATTGGGCGCCCCTCCCTTGGATTCGGCGCTTGATAGGGGCCTCAAGCACATGTCGGGTGCAGTTCAGGCCTGGGGCAGGCCTGCAACAAGCCAACTTCGCACACGCGCTGTCAGGGACTCGTTTCGACCCTTCTAACATATTATTGCACATCTATGGACCCTAATTTTGATTATATTAACTTAATAAATCGTGATTACCATAATTTAAAAGTGAAATATTATTTACGGATTTACTTTTCAAGGTTTATAGTGCCGGTTCCCGATTTTGCCAATTTCAAATCTTTGGGCTTTTTAGTCCAATTTCTCCACGTCTTTGACATCGATTCATTTATATTAACTTAATTACTTCTAATTACCATATTTTAAAAATCAGTACCTTATAACTCTCCCCCACTTATAGAAAATTCATCCTCAAAGTTTAACTAATCTCAAAATTTAACAATCAGGGGCAATCCCTCCCGATTTCTTCTTCGCGTTCCTAATTCGCTTCCTTGATGAGTTGATTTTTCCTAGAGACCCTTAACCAATCGAATTATCCTGATTATGAATAGCTAATACTTTCTATCTAATCTAGATTGAAACCTTATCATAAGGCAAATTATTAATCTCCTACAACGGCTTAATTCGAACATATGCTTACTTCCTCAATCTTCGATACATGTGAAACATCATAATAACCCACATAATTCGAAGGCAAACCAAATTTATTGACTACCTTTTCAATTTAATTTAAAACCACAAACGGACTAATAAACTCTTACTTTAATTCATCCTAAGCCTCGAAAATCATCATTCACTTTGAGCTTCAAACTGTACCTTAAAATATATGGGTTCACATGCTCCGCTGCGCAACTCTGATTAATTATCTAACTGTAAATCATTCAATTGTAATTTATCACCATATCTAATTTAACTTGACACCCAAATTTTCTGATCAAGTTCTTACAGGGAATTGAACTTGACTAAAATTTTGGTATAAACCTTAAATCGCAATCAAAGCCTCAAAATCGAGATACTTTATATTCTTATCATTTCGTTGGCACGCCGATAAACCGACATATGCTTTGAACACATGATCCAAATCAACACAAAATGGGCAACCTTATTAGCTAATCAACAAATACCTATATTATGATCATGGTCATTCACTGTAAGCCTTAATCATATTCTGAGATCTATGAAAGTTATGAACCCACACACACTTCCGTTGCACTATTCTGATTAATCTTTTATTTGTGCACTGAAAATCTTCTTGCAACTCTTATCCATTGATTCATATCAGACACCTAGATTACATAACAATTATAACCCAAGATAAATCCCAAAAGATATCAACACAACTAAGGTAAAGTCCTTAATCCTCAAATTACAATTAACTTAGGAACCATAATTGAGACAATTATTCTAAAATTTTGGTATAGTCTCAAATTACCATGAAGACCTCAAAACTCAAATATTTAATAAACTCATCATATCGTTGGCATACTGATGAACCAACTTATTCAATCCAAACGTAACATCTAGATTCGCGATAAATGGGTTGTCCTCATCAGCCAAATCCACAATTATCCTAATAGCACCCAAAATTCTTACCGTCCTAATAACCCTGAAACAAAACCACAAGGGTTTCACATCTCATAATTTCATGACCTCAATACTCCTGGATACAACTCCTTCTCCCAAGACCAAAAGCAAAGTACCCTATTTGCTTAGATATTAAGAGCTACTCAAGATTCACCCTATAAAATCTCCTATGAAGCATCAAAGACATACCCAATCCGAAGATTCCCAATATCCAATTATCGGCAATAATATTTTCCTTCCTTGAAAGACACTAAGATTCACATTCTAATCCTTAAGCAGATTTACCCGCTTGCACTGTCGTATGATCATCTCTTTTTTATGACAAAACTCCCCAAACCTTTAGAATCATTAGACAATAACTATTTTCTTAAGCAATACCTACGAATTCTCAAAGAAAGGACCTCAATGGCTAACTCCAAATTATGGGTAGCATAATTCTAATCATAGACTTTCCATGAATTTAACCCAAGGGCAACCATCCATACACGTTGTAGAAAAACATGATTCTAAATATTTCTCCAAAGTATTACATTCTACCAGAATCTACTTAATCTATAAGGGATCAATTCAAATGGTATGGTTGACAATTTACCCTTTAATCCTTAAAAGCTATCCTCACATACCTCATTCCGACTAGTACTGATCGATTCCAAGCAAAATGCTCCACGGATACTATAAATCTTTGATGAACACTTAATGGTTAACTTATCATATTTAGCTAGACCCAAGAAAAACATATACCTTAGTCTTTCCCAATAAACTACCACTTAAATCTTAACGGAACCACATTCATACTACCAAAGAATCCATCAGCCAAAAATAGCATTTCCTCCAACCAAACTTGTATTCCTTCTTCAATCGGGCACACGGTTAATTGCCTTTCACAATCCACGACATAGTCCTCAAATAGAGTTCACACACACTCCTAAAATTCTTTGAATTCATCAATGAGACAATCACAAATTTGACCTAAATATGGCCAGAAGATCCAATCCATAAAATCCATAAAGATGCCAACAAAACTATAAACCCAAATGGCATTACCGGAACTTGTAACGGCTGCATCTCTATCCCGAATGTCGCCACGGGCACAACTCTCAACTATCGACAATCAATAATACTCTAGATACAGATCAATCCTAGAAATCATCAAGCCTTTGTAATAGATCAAATAAATCAACTATTAATTTACAATGTCCGCTTATCAAACCATTCATCTCCCAAGCAACCTAATTTTCAATCGTCTATATGTAACCTCATTAGCCCAATTTACTCACTCCAAAAGTTCTAAAGCATCTCACAGTAATACCTAATCGATACTTCCTCAAACCTAAATGAAATCCTTAAAATTCAGTGTTGTTTCGATACAACTATAGATTACTGATCAAAAAATAAATCAGTCTAATCTTATCTTCTAAGAAACATTCTCAAACACTTACACAACTAAAACTTTTTAGAGACCACAAGATGACTTTCAAATGTGGTCTCATATGTTAAATAAACTTGGCACATATCCTCATTAAACGACTTGTAGGAAAACGATACTAAATTCGTCATCATTCGACCAACTCTGCCCCATACTCAAAATTTCACAACCCGATTGCAAAATATAATATCATTACCAACACAATTCATACTAATATGGCGACTCACCAACCAAATTACTACCAATATCATATCAAACCGCAACACCATAAATAAAATCAAACTAGCCCAATCAATTGTATCTACGGATCCACGAAAATGTCCTAGACATCAATATAACTAGTACAAAGCCTAGATTCTCAAATGGACGAATAAACTTAAGAAATACAAATAAAAATATAGATTTAAAATCTAAAATAATACATATACTGAAATGTCAAGATTTGAGAATCTTACCTTCCACCACAGTAGATGACACCTCTATACTCATACTCTCACTGCAAAACATCGATCCAAGGCAATGAACCTCTTTGCTGTCCGACCCATGGGATAAGGACAATCCTCGATCATGCGGCCAAATTGTCCACAACTAGGAACATGCTCCTAAAAACTCATCGGAAAAATATTTATCCATAAAAGTGTCCACGAACATATTTCATGATACCTCTTTATCCTCCAGACTCATGACTCTTTTTCTCATCAACCACTAATGGTCGGCTTTGCCTTCTAATTTATACTAGGCAAATATTACCTGATCTCCTCCCAAGTATTGGATCACCGCAAATACCATTTTAATTTTCTAGATTCAAGTTTCAGCCACTATAGGACCCATGCCACCAAATATTTAGGCACTTGATTATTAATAAATTGATCAAAAATCGATATCCTTGGATTTGCTAACACCAAAAATTGACTCCAAGTTATACTAACCTCGAGCCATCGATTGCACCTTATCTTTCTCACTTGCCATGATATTGAAGCATCCCTATTTTTAGTCCTTGGATCGAGATTAACCTAATTTGACCCTTAAGATATCCCCCTACAACTTCTCTTTCTCCTGATTCTTGTCCAGACTAAATCTTCCATAACTTTCAAGTTTCACCATCCTCCCAAGCAATTTCGGATACTCCGTTTCTCGATCCAGTGGTTGGCCACCACCATGCGTAGTTCTCCTTGTAGATGCCATTGCTAATTTTCTCTTTGAAATAAGAACAATTCGGGTCAGATCACAATTTAACTCAATTATTAACCAAGACACTATAAACTATGCGGCCAAAGATAGTTAACTGATCCTAATTTAGTCCTAACCCAAGTGAATTAACCTGACTTAATTAAGACACTAATTAGGATAACTAGAATTATTCGGTCTAACTTAATCATCCTACGCCTTCATCTACTTATTCAATCTATCTTATTCTAACCAAAACTTCATCTACTCTTTGTCTAATACCAACTGTGACGGATCATATTCAAATAAAAAATCGATAAGGTTTCACCTATAATACGGCCATCAAACTAAATAAAAACCTGGAACAATACACTGTACAATATCTATAAATCCATCCACAATATCGCTACGTCTTGACAAACACACAGGATCCATAATTTGCCACAATATTTTCATAGCTCCAACGTTGTCTCTCCGGAATACAACATCGGGCATAGAGTGATGCTACTAGGTACCTGAAATAAACCATAATAACATGTGAAAGCATATATAGGCACCCATATACAGCAGAACTATACTATCTGTACATCATCAATATATAACAGATACATATCCATCTCCATATATAAAAGTTCTCCATACATGTATACAAAACCACAAAATATAAATCTACAATATGATCTTTTAAGTCCCAAGCCTAGTCAACTACTAATCTCTACTCCGCCTCATCGGATATAAACTCGTACTCATCTGAAGGCAATGAAATAGTAAGGAGTGAGTTGAATATTCAGTAAGGTATAATATAACAAGGATATAAGCAATATACTTAAAATAAATCAAGAGAAATATGATAGGAGCATGATACATGATGCATAAATATAAAATATGATCAAATGTATTTTCGAAATACATATAACTTTTCACATTTTATCTTTCTTCTCTTTAGGTTCTAAAACATGCATAATTTCTTTATCTTTGTAAACCAGGGCTAGTAGGCCTTACTAGCTAACGGTATAGCTGAAGGAGAAAAGAAATGTGTATACTTTCACACATTCTAAAGCACTACTCATATAATTCAACACCCGTGGTGAGCAGTATACATATCACTCGGTGTACGGGACCAATATACAAATGCCACCATGTCTCCTGTGGCCTAGAGGCAATCCTCATACTACCACAATAATATCATAAGGCATGTTAAAAAATACTATCCTCTAAAATATAAATCATTGGTCTAGGTTTCATGATTACTTATTTTTAAGGGAAGGTCCACCAAATTCTTATAAAAAGTTCTCACTCTTAAACAACGACTTATAAAACATATCAAATTGTGGATTCCTTTCTTATACTTTGCATGATTCTCATACTTCTTGGTACAAATGCATATTGTCATTTGCTTGGGAGCTTAAGTATTCTCATGATTTTAAACACATGCACAATTTAACATAAAGTTTGAAAAAAATTAGGAAATCATTACCACATCAAGCCAAATATAACTTTAGAGCTTCCAAACGATAAATCCCTTCACAAGAGCATTTAACATAATTTTCGAAACACATAATTTATCATATACAATTTTACATGTAAATAAATACCAAATAATCAAAGTAAAAAGTTCATAAAGTTAGGGTTTCAACTATCTATGATCAAATCATACATAATTTCTAAAATAAACAGACGAAGACATGCAAGGCATGGGTTAGGGCTTTGTTAGAGACAAAACCATACAAGACTTGAGAATGGAACACAAATTGGTAAATATTCATGCTCAAGACATTGATTTTAATTATCTAAGGCCAAATCATGCATAAATTTGGTCCGAGCGCAGGGTTAGGGTTTCCCGTGTACACAAACCAGGTAAAAAATATTAATCGGACAACAAATAGATAAATACTCATGCTCACATCGTGGATTTCATAAAATATGTGTTTGGGACGGGTATTGAGACAAAAATACCCGATGGGGGAACGAACAAAAATTACAACAAGAGAAAGAAAAGTGTATAAGTGCACTTGTCTCGACCCGATCTACAATTTCTTCAACTAACTCTAAGCCAGAATCAAATCTGAGAGCCTCGATCTCCACCTTCTCTCTCTCTTCTCCACGCTCTCTCTCTACACTCTCGCATATTAGCACAAAATGACAGAAAGAGAAAAACCTTGCGTGTTAAATAAATAGACTGGCCCTCGAGCGCCCGTTGGGGCATGCTTCAGGCGCCCCACCCTGGATCCGGCGCTCGAGCGGGCGTCTAGCACCCTTCCCTAGATCCGACACTCGATAGGGGGCTCAAGCACACTTGCGCATGGGTTAGGCTCGAGGCAGGCCTGCAGAGAGGCAATTTTGCACACGCGCTGTTCAAGACCCATTTCAACCCTTCTAATACAATATTTTACATCCTTGGACCCTAAATTTTATTATATTAGCTTAATAAATCATGATTATTATAATTTAAAACTCGAATATTATTTACAGATTAACTTTTCAAGGTTTATAACCCCGGTTTCTGATTTTGCCAATTATAGGTTTTTGAGTTTTTCAATTTAATTTCTTCCATATCCTTTAACCTCAATTCATTTATATTAATTCAATTATTTTAATTACCAGATTTTACAAATCGATACCTTACAGATATCGAATATATTAGATAATATATATTTGTATTAAATATATTAGAATATTTTTATAAAAAAACTAAGTTAGCAAGGCTATATTGATTGATATTTTCAATATCAGTTAATATGTTGCTAATACGATAATATATCACATTATTATTATGGTATCAAAAAAATATCAATACCAAAGGTCCAATAGTGATTCTCACTGATCGATATTGTAAATATCGGCCATTATTTGTATCTATAAATCACTTATCATCATTCCTTTTTAATGGAATTTTTTGTTCAGGTTATGGATGCGCTCAATACTGCTACGTTAAGAATGCTTTCCTGTAATGCAATTCTTAGTTATGCATCTTTCTATATAAAATAGTCTGTTAATAGAAATGTATGGTACATACACCCATTGGGAATAGAGTCCTTGATTACTGTTCGTACATATTCGAATTGTCTTTAATTCTTTTGTTTCTCTTTACTTTATCAATATCTATGGCTAACTACTTATGCTTATAGGGATCTTTCTTCAAACAATTTTACGGGAAGCATACCAGAGACATTTGGCAATCTTAAAAACCTTATAGATTTGTAAGTTACTTAATTGCATGTATG
The DNA here is from genome assembly GCA_033239525.1 of Nepenthes gracilis. Taxonomy (NCBI): domain Eukaryota; kingdom Viridiplantae; phylum Streptophyta; class Magnoliopsida; order Caryophyllales; family Nepenthaceae; genus Nepenthes; species Nepenthes gracilis. The sequence continues at coordinate 13,209,091 of BSYO01000029.1, forward strand.
TATTTTCACTAAGTACTATACCTATATGTTAATTAATATTAAATTTATTTGCCAATTGCAGTAGAATAGATGGAAATAAATTATCAGGAAAGATACCTACTTTTATTGGAAATTGGACAAAAATTGAAACAATGTGAGTGATGTACCTTATTTCTTATGCTAGTTGTTTCCTTTGCAAATCTTGACCAACAATCATAAGGAAAATTTCACTTATGCTATCTCAAAGGAATTTGTGTTCATTCCTAGCAGGCAAATGCAAGGCACAAATATGGAAGGGCCTATTCCCTCTACCATATCTCTATTGAGGAACTTATTTGAACTGTGAGCATAAATTTCTCTATCTACTAGTTTTGTTTGTTCACTTGTTGATTTTTGTTCCCGACTAAAAGACTAAAAGCCTAAAAAAATAAAAAATAAAATTTAAATTTCTTTGATGTACCAGGAGGATATCAGATCTCAACGGGCAATTATGGCTTTTCCTAATCTACAAGATCTAAAACAGTTGCAAAAGTTGTGAGTTAATATGCTTATGACATCAAGGAGCAAATTTTTATTACATTAATTTGGATTGATGTAAATTGCTTGTCACATAAGTTGTTATTTTTGTCTAGGGTACTTCGAAATTGCTTGCTAACTGGTACTATCCCAGAATACATTGGCGATTTGACAGACATGTGGTTTCTGTAAGCTTTGGTTTTCTTCTCCTGTTTTTCATTCAATGCCCATGCAATGGAAACTATTCAAGATTTCCTTGTATCATACATTAACTTTAATTTTGATGTGAAAACACATAAAGAAAATAATTGGTATTTCGGATAAGTAAAAATGTATCCACTAGTTTTAGAAGATTTATTCTAATTTAGATAATTTCAAATATTTTCATAGATTTTCAAAGATATATTTTTAAAAGAAATATATTTAATAGATTTTAAGTCTACTAACGATTAGGGAAAGAGCATCTTTTCCTTGTACCCTATATTAACTCTAATTATGATATGAAATACACATAAAGAAAATAACTAATTAGTTTTAAGAGATTTCTTTGAATTCAAACAATTTTAGATATCTAATTTTCATAGATTTTCAAAGATACATTTTTAAAGAATTTTGATAGATTTTAAGTCTATTAATGATTAGGGAAATAGTATCCTAGTTAGTCTACTTAATGTATGCATTGCCTATCAATTGAAATTTGGACCAATGTAAGTAGTGAATACGATTAAAATTTTGCAGACTTATATTTGTTCTTGACTGGGGACGTGATAAATTCTTCATTAAAATCAGACTTTCCAATATTAACGGTAAAGTTAGGGGACCAAGAGTTAGAATAGAAAGTAGAGAAATAATTTTTGTCCTATGAAATCTCTTCAGATTGAAGGATTAACTCTAGACAATTCTTTGTTGTAGAGACCTGAGCTTCAATAAGTTAATTGGAGAGATTCCAGATGCAATTGAAAATTTGCAATCTCTTGAATATATGTAAGTTGGTTTCCGATATTATGCTTAGTAGGTTTTTTTGGGTCCAGCTTTCCAACATGATGGTCGACTATTCTATCCTTAAATAGCAGCTAATTTTGGTCATATAGGTTTCTTACAAACAACTCACTAAATGGATCGGTACCAAGTTGGCTGGTGACCAGCAAAAATAATTTGTGAGCATCTTTTCTTTCTAAATCCCATGTACATTTTCTCCAAATTTTTATCATTTGGGTAATAAAATATTGATTGATTATATTATACTCTTCCTCTTTTTTCATTGCCGACAGTGATGTGTCTTACAACAACTTTACTGAATCAACCACAGTTAGTTGCCAACAGTCAAACGTGTTAGATTTTTTTCCCTAAAATTGTACTGGTAGTTGTTCCATTTCCTCTAGGATGATTTTGGTTGATCATGTTTTCATATATAATTTACAGGAACTTGGTTTCTAGTTTTCCATTGACAACAAGCAACATGTAAGTTCCTAGCACAACTCTTCCTCCTTAATACTTTGCTTAATGAGGTAGAAATCTTTATTGATTAAAATGAAACTCTACTATGTAGAAATTCCTGGTGCTTGATGAAGGACCTCCCTTGCCCCACAAAGGCAACATGTAAGTCTATAGTACTTATTGCCATAGATTGTAATACATAAGCATGAAAACATCTTTGTCACTCTCTCATTGTTAATCTGCAGACCATTCTTTGTTTATTAATTGTGGTGGAAAAGGGATGAGCTACAACGGGAATGAATATGAAGAAGATTTGAGCCCCTTCGGGCCATCATACTTTGCTTCTTACGATTCAATTAAATGGGCTTACAGTAGCACAGGAGCTTTTTGGCAAGCAGACAATGCTGATTTTATAGCATCAAACCCATACAATCTTAATATAACGGGTCCCGAATACTATAAAACAGCTCGCCTTTCTCCTTTATTACTCAGGTATTATGGCCTTTGCTTACGAAAAGGAAGCTATAGGGTGCAGTTGCACTTTGCAGAAATAATGTATTCTAATGACCAGAGTAGCATTGGAAGGCGTATCTTTGACGTATATATTCAGGTTAAAGAAGAAATTCTCTCCCATATTAGATTATGTTCTGTGTTATTTATTGTTTAACAATTTTATGAGAAAACTTTTGATGATTGCTTAAAACGAGGTAATCTCTACTCTAGAATAGAATAAACCCTAAGAAAGAATACAAGTTCATGGATTGCTAATTGCTAAGAAACACAGAGACTCTCTCGAGACTAAAGTATCTGTGTTAAACACATATTAGATAATAACACTCTCCCCATATGTTTTTGTTCAGATTTTTTGCTTATTTTTTATATATTTCGGCAATTACAAAGTTGAAAGCATAAAGTTAAAATATAAATGTCACTTGATATATCAAAGTTCTGCAATATTAAGTTTTGCCTTAATTTATTAACTTATATTATTATTTTTTTCTTATAAATACTTGATGAATTTGATATTTTATAATTTATTTATATTAATTTAATTGTCTACTTTTATATGAAATTATTTTAGATAAAGAAACAAGAAATATTTATATTTTTTTTTTGTTAATTTAGTATGAAATAATATTATTCATCAATTACGAAAAAAGTAAACTATTATTTTATTTAGTGTATCTTGTTCTCATTCTATAACAACAACATCGGTATAGTGTTGGTCTCCATGCTTATTAGGCTAACTGGACTTTTCAGCAGGGAAATTTAGTGCTGAAGGATTTTAATATTATGGAAGAAGCCGGTGGTGTTGGCAAGGGAATTACTATGAATTTTACAAATATTCTTGTCAATAGCGGCACATTGGAGATCTCCTTATACTGGGCAGGAAAAGGGACTTCCGATGGCCCTGAAAGTAGTGTATATGGACCTCTAATATCTGCTATCACAATAACACCTAGTAAGTCTTATTAGGCCCTCTAATATCGATATTTTTTGATACCATAGTAATATAATAATATATTTTAGTATTGACAATATATATCAATAATGCTAATAAATATTATCTAATATATCCAATATCTTTATTGTTGTAATTAATACTGATACCAATATATTCATACATAAATATTTTTAAAATTAAAATTCATGTTTAACTCGTTCCCTTTCCCATTGCAGATTTCAGCAATCATATAGGATTTTATGTTTTTGCTGTTGTTGGAATTATAATTGCTTCGTGTGTGATTTTGGCATCCCTTTTGTTATTTCTCTGGAGGAAAGGCTACTTGGGAAGAAAAAGTAAGGGAGATGAAGGCAAGTAGATATTCTATGGTATTTCTTTGCTAGTTGAAAAATGCTAGTGATTAGCATATTTTTACTTGGATATCATAAAATAAAATATTGATTGATATATATTAATTCTCTAATAGAAAAATATAACTGAAACAAAGACATAGTAATGTTGGGAGTAATAACAGAATTAAGGTAATAATTCAAAAACATATGAGATAATAAATTTATATGGCATGCTCTTGAGATGAGGGTTACATCCACGTGCATAAATTAAAATAATTTCACAATAATCAACAGAGTATAAGTGATGAAAATATCCCAACCACACTATTTTCACCAAAAACTCTCAATTGTTTTATAAAACTTGAACCTAAGAGGTGGCGATACCTGAATTGCTCTAGCATTAGCCTATCTCACACACCTAATGTGTTTGATTGTGTGTTTACTCTCTTGCAAACTCCTCTATATATAGTTACAAACCCCACCTATATAGTCAGTACAAATGTTTTACTTTGAGGAGTATAACTGGAACATTAAAGGTGATAAAAGATGCATTCTTTTGTCATAAATCCATCATCAATACTCCCCAATTTTTGCAGCACCATAATTGTGTTGCATTCTTCCAAAGATCATCAATTTATAACACTTTTCTATAATCAAACCAAAAATAGACTTTCATTTGTTTGTTTATTAAAATTATTTTGTTAAATAACCTTTATTATTATGTCTTTAAATTACAGCATTTCAGGGGCGGGATACAGGTTATTTTTCCTTGAGACAGATTAAAGCTGCAACAGATAATTTCAATCTAATAAATAAGATTGGTGTAGGCGGTTTTGGACCTGTATACAAGGTAATCGTGAATGACATTTGCACAAGTAAGCACAACATGTTTTTTATTCATGTGCATAGAGTGAAATGTTGCCAATTGATTGATATATATCACTATTTCTCCTTGATATCATGGCAAAATAATGATATGTCATTATATCGGTAATACATCGATAGATATTACACTATCAGATTATGATTTTTTTTTTCTACTTAGGTTATATCTGATACCGATCTTAATATTTATATTTATGAAATTTACGGTATCTAATATGATATTCCCATTTTCTTTCTTCAAGAATGGTGATTTCTTTCCTACTATCAACTTCTCTTGATTTTAGGGCGTACTAACAAATGGTAAGATGATTGCGGTCAAGCAACTCTCGTCCAAATCAAAGCAAGGAAACCGTGAATTCATCAATGAAATAGGCTTGATCTCTGCATTACAACACCCAAATCTAGTAAAACTTCATGGTTGTTGCACTGAAGGAAAAGAATTGCTGTTAATATATGAATATATGGAAAACAATAGCCTTGCTCGCGCTCTCTTTGGTAAGTGCCTCTCAATGGTTATACAATTGTAGCATAATAAGCATTTGAGAGATACGGTTTCGGTCTTTACTCTTACAAGCCAATTAAATACCCATGATTTGATATATAATAAATTAAACATCACCTTTTACAGATAGAAAAACCAATTCAATAATCAATATGTCATTTTTTATCAAATCTATAAAAATTAAAATTTTCTAATTAGCATTATATAGAGATTTATTTCTCTCTTTTCATAGAGGATATGACAATTTCTATTGGATTTTTCAATCTAAGTAAAAGACAATATACCTTAATAGCATTGATCATTTTTTGATACAAAAGATCTTCCCATCGTAATTGAAAAGGAAAATATGTTTTGAGGAAGAAACCAAGTTCACTTCCATACTGCTCTTCTATTGTTTTATCTTTTTACATTTTTTTAAATATTATTTCATATAATTTTGTCTAATGTCATATTGTTCCTTTGATAGAACGAATTCATTGTTCCTTTTGGTTTAGAAATCTGATACATGATTCCATTGACCTATATTTTTTTCTTCTTCAATATGATTCTCTAATTCAAGAGATTTTATTAAATTGTTGTTCCTCTTCTCCTTTGTTCTTTCAATCTTCGTTCATTCATTTCAAATGTGCCTAATTTCATAGGTCGTGAGCTTAGTCGGTTAAACTTGGATTGGCCTACACGAAAGAGAATATGTTTGGGCATAGCAAGGGGTTTAGCTTATCTTCATGAGGAGTCAAGGCTCAAGATTGTTCACAGGGACATAAAGGCAACTAATATTTTGCTTGATAAGGATCTGAATGCTAAAATATCAGATTTTGGTTTAGCAAAGCTTGATGAAGATGAAAACACTCATATCAGCACAAGAATTGCCGGAACAATGTGAGTTTTTCCCCACCCTTTTCTCGAATACTTTGTGAGTTTAGCATTTTACTTCTCCCTTCATATGTATGTTCATTTTCTTCTCATCTTTCTCACATAAGAATGGACATAAACACAGGATATAGACATTATATGACATGTTACCAATAAAACGACACATTAATTTTCTAAAAATGAGGTGACAAAATGTTAAGGATATACTAATTGAAATGTATAGTTTATTTAAAGAATTGAGAATATTACTGACCGATGATACTATTATACTAAAAAAAATCATGGATGAAAATAATAGATTTTGATATTTATATCAGTTGTGACCATATCGATATTAAACAATATTTAGCAGTGTCTAAAAGAATTTTAACACTTTTAAGTCAACAAAGGTGTATCGGTCGATATATTGATCAATTATCAATTGTATTAGCCAATATTTTAAATATTAACCTATAAAAAGTAATATATTACCTATATAACAACTAATTATAATGTTATCGTTATTTCAAAAAATATCAATATCAAGGGTCTGATATCAATATATATAGGATAATATTTACAATATCAATTGATATTTTCATATATAAAAATATATATTTCTCACAATAGGGAAAAAAAAGTAACAAGGGATTAGATTTTTAATCATATTTAAATTGCCGAAATGGATATAATTTCTCTTTAGTTTATCTTCATGACCCCAATTTTTTGAAAATTAAAATATAGCCCTATGTATTGAGAATGTGTCAGAGGATACTGGATCAAAAAATAATAAAAAAATATTTTAAAATATATCAGGCATCAACACACAAGCCCAAAAATTGAAGTGTCAATGCTTCTTAGTCAAAACCTATATATTTTCACCAACCAAAAGGATGAATGCATCAATCAGTGGTCTTAGGTGGAGAAGAGTGCTGTATCTATCCCTTAAATCTTCGCTGGAAAGTGATTTGGTATCATAAGGATAAAGTGTAGTGTAAGATCCTCTCGCATCATGGGTATAATAATAATAATAAGTTGCAATTGTTTAGACTAGAGCCATGGTTGAAAATATTGATATCAATTATAATTATATCAATATAAGACATAATAGATAATATATATCGATATCGGATATATCAATAAAAAGTTTCTGAATATTATAAATTGATGAGATCATATCAACCGACATATTAGCTATATCGGACGGGATATTAGTTAAATATTGCTTGTATCGATCGTTATAAAAATATATCGCGATATTATTGTGATATCAAAAAATATTAATATCAAAAAGTCCTGATATTAATATATATCAGTCAATAATTTCATTCATTATTGGGAAATCATCAAAGAGAAATTCAACACCTTATCACCTATGTAAACAGGGCTAACATGTGTAGGCGTAGACACTTGTAAGGTATACTTTTATGTATTGGGCACCATTTTAAATCTAGAAGTCTAAACTAATGGGTAATTGACTAGCACATTTTTATAAGACCCTACAACTTTTGATATTCTGAAACAATTTATTAACTCACACATGTTTGTGGCAATCTTCTCCTCATGCGTGAGTTTATCCTCACCAAGCATTCCCCTTTGAATGTAAATCTCGCAACATTTCATCCAACAACATCGACGATGTCCAATACTGCAACACTAGTGGAATTTAGATATACAACCCTTATAAAAATAAGTTGCACAAACGATAATAAAACTAGACCTTGGGTGCACAACTTTCTTAATAGAGGGACTCTAGTAACAACATATCTCTAATATCGATTATTAGGTGTAGGAGAACTTTAATTGTGGGAATCAATATTTTGTGTGTGAATACGTATCGATGGCAAGTATGTATACTTGTATGGATACTTATAAACTTTACTTATATATGTTAGGATCATCTTTAACCTGAAAGCCTAAACTAATAGGTCTGACTAACATACATTTATAAGTTATAAAAACTTCTCCTAAATCTCCCTTGTGAGATAATTAATTTATAAACTTATATATTTTAAACAATTTCAATGGTACTGCATATCTAACACAATCAAAGAGTTTGACATTAGGAGTATCATTTTCAATATTCCTATAATCTTATGATTTCTTAATCAATGCATGTGTAGATTTGATCATTTTATTTGAGAACTATTACTCATACACCCTTTGTACATCATTTACATAGAGACGTGACATTCCCACCTCAGTCTACTAACAAAAACAGGTGAAAAATAACTTTTTTTCTTTTTTTTCCACACATTTTTGATAACCTAGTTGTATAAGGGAGGTATAAGTATTATTTTTCATTTCATTATGATGTATTCTGACATCTAATTTATTTTCTTTTTCTTCACACTGGATTTGCTCAGAGGATATATGGCTCCTGAGTATGCAATGAGAGGCTACTTAACTGACAAAGCAGATGTCTATAGTTTTTGAGTAGTTATACTTGAGATTGTCAGTGGAAAAAGTAACACAAACTACAAGCCAAAGGGGGAGTTTGTCTGTCTCCTTGACTGGGTAATAATCATCTACTTGAATTTCTTCCTCTTCTTGTTGGGAATTTTCTACAACTTTAAATCATAGCGAAAAATATCGGTATCGCTTGTAGTGTAAAAATAAATAATAAATTGAAGGTTTTGGAAGTTTTTGCATGATTTGGATAAATTTGTCAGGTTGAATAAAAGAGTTAGTAGAATAAATTAATGAATAAAATTGAAAAAATGAAATAATTATTAATGGAATTAATAATTTTAACAAACAATAATCGCAACCAAGCTTTGGCAATGGAGTCTGAATTTTAGAGGCACTTATTTGATATATTAAAAGTAATTTTGTAAGAGAACATATGTTTGGCAATATAAAATAAAGTGGCATTAAAGGGACACTCTTTAGCTATTCTTTAAATATCTTTGGCGATATAGTGCCTCATCCATATATATATATAGGCTCACACTGTTCGGTTATGGGTCACTTCCGTATGCATTTATACCATTTGAAGTGCCGATTAATGGTACATATGAAGACACACGGGTACTTATTGATATGGAGGATTGCAATTTTCGTACACATGAAGAGCGCACAAAGCACCAAAAGCAATATGCGTGCACCCAAGGCACCAATTCCAGTCGCACCTGTACTCAAAGCACACCTAAGAGGCACCCAAGTATTTGTTCCCAATAGCACTTGCGCTTAAGATGCGCCTAACGGACGCTCGAGCGCGACTCACAGTATAAAAATACGTTCATTTATTTTTAGGGTGAATCACTTGTATTCTTTAAAACCTAAAGCGCCGTTTTTGAGAAAAAAAAAAAAAAAGAGAGAGAAAATGAAGAAGATGAATATTTGAGTGCTCAGTTAAGTTTTAAATCGTATTTCAATCTCCACTGACCTTGAGTACGCTATTCTTAGAAATAAGAAGAACGTTTGACGGATTATTTTTCTACTTTTTGGTCTTCTACACATTATTGCTCGGTCTATTTGATATAACATATTGAGTCTTTGTATTTTGTTGGGGTTTGTATAACCATACTTTTGTATAGTGAAGATATTTTAAACATATCATCCCATGAGTTTTTTCTCTCATTCTAAAGAGGATTTTTTATGTAAAATTGTATATTCTTTATTATTTTGATTGCTATTATTGGCCGAACACAGGCTAGGCTGCATGTTAAAAATCTATCCGAAATATTAGGTTAGTGCAGGTCTAGGCTGAGTTGAAATCATTCCCCCTATCTATGCATCCCAAAACACAAATTAGACTAAGACTTTGAGACTTAAGGTAGACAAGAGAGTGGAGAAGAGAGTTTACAACTCAAGGAAGGTAGCTCAGAGGAGATAAATTAGGATTAGGTTTATGATGTACTTATGTATATATTTATGTATAAGTTAGGCTGGGCCGGTTATTTTACTTCAATGCATGACCCAAAAATTAAATCAGATATAATTTTTAGATTATTTTTGTTCATAAATAACAAATATCTTTGACCATACTGCTTATTGAAACTCGGCCCAAATAAAATGAGCTGGTTGGTCAGTCCGGTTTTAATTAGATCTACACACAAAATTCAATGGATGGATATGGGAGTTAAACCACCCAATAGTGATTAAAAATCACGCCGAAATTGAGCCAAACTAGCTTAGCGTGAGGAGTAAAGCAAGTTAAGTAAAAGTCTACCCAATGAGATAAATAAGCCGGTGGAGTACCATTAGGATTTCATAATTTGTTGAAGTCTATGATTTTGCTTCTTCATTTTTGTATATCATACTATTGAATGCCAAACTTAAACTTCAATATTTACACATTAGACAATACAACATAACATTTTTCTTTATCTTATGGAAATTGAAGGCTTACATGCTACAAGAGCAAGGGAATCTTCTAGAGCTTGTGGATCCAAGCCTCGATTCAAACTTTCCCGAGGATGAGGCACTAAGGCTGCTAGACTTGGCTCTATTATGTGCCAACCCGTCTTCCACACTTAGACCAATCATGTCTTCTGTAGTGAGCATGATCGAAGGCAAAATTCAAGTTCCAGCATCAATCATCAAACAAATAGGAATGCAAGAGGATAATATACAGTTCAAATCATTTGAGAGGTTGTCTCAAAAAAGCAAATCCATTGGATCAACCACCTTGAAGCATAGTCAACTTCAAAAGAGTATATCAGCAGATGGATTGTTGATGAACTTGCCAACCTCAAATCATAGTAAGAACGAGGAGGCTCAAGATGGCTCGCCCTCGAGCAAGCTACTTTCTGAGATTGAACTATTTGATGTTAATTTAGAGTAATAAACGAAAGAGTTAAGAGTTTGAAGATTATTCTAAATATTTAACGTTATTGTAATAATAATATTACATGGTTACTTTTTATATATTTATTTTAATATGATGCCTTATTTATCAATTTATCTATTATTATATTTTCTTATTAGTATTAATAGATAGATCAGATACAATAGTATCCTGATGGTGCTCTCAAATTTTTCTCAAGGGTCAATATTGTTGTTTATATTGTCAAAAAATGTATAACATTTAAGAGTTTCATATGTAAGAATATTCAAACAAATGAATAGAGTCACTCTAAAAAATAAAAGAATAAATAATAATACTCATAAAAATTTATATTTATAAAAGATTAAAAAAAGAAGAATGATGTTTATGGTGATTAGCATCTAAAAATATTATGAATGATGTAACATGGTGCATTGTGTGGGTCCCTGTATCTTTACCATAGATGGAGAACTTATTTGTTAACGTAAAGATCAAACTTTTGACATTTGAATTCATTTTGGTGACTTTTGCAAAGGATGGTGATGGGGACGGATGTGACAAAACTGTCCAAAAGGAGTAAGAGGCCCAAAAATACAGCGGCCTATTCGTGCCAGGACGGTCAACGCGAGTATTGACCGGCCAAAGGCTCATATGGGCCAAGAGTAGTCCACGACAGGCGCGACACGTGTCTAAATGGGCCCACATGACTTTTTCAGGCCACAATAGTCGTCTGTCCTAATTTTTCGCATTTCTAAGAGGGCAATCTCTATTATAACGGTTGGAGAGCAGCCTACACCATTTCTTCTCACCCTGGCAAAGTAGATGAACAACATGTCTCGAATGTTCTAAATGCTCTACACCCGTCAAGGCAAGAAGAAATTAGGGGCTCACCCCTACTCGACCCCTGTTCTGACCTCCATGCAATGAGGCTAGAGGAAGAAGAAGCCGACTAGGAAGGCTATAAGGATGGGCAGCTCTCATGATCCGAGGGCCTCCAACGCCCAGAGCTACTTAAGACTTGATGGGCGCTTGGGTCGTGGGACTCCGGATGAGTGCCCTAAGAAAAGAAATTCCCAGTACTCTCGGGATGAGCCATGACCATAGGCTCAGGAAGGAGCCTCCTGAATCATCAGATCCATCAGTGGTAGCAGCCGGCTAGCTACAAGCCGCACCATAGAAAGAATGGAGTTAAGGACTTTCCTCAACTCCAAGAGAATAGGAAACTCCTCCTGTGTGGAGGAAAAAGTCGAGAAGATATGAAACCGTGTGTTTAGAGATGACGAACATGCCACCGATCTAGAGAGATCTCCCTTCTCCACAAAGATCCAAAATCACCCAATGCCGGTCAAGTTTAAGATGCTGGCCCTAGATTGCTACGATGGGAACACTGATCCCATAGATTATATGGACCACTTCCGCACCCATTTAAGCCTCTAAGGCTTGAGTGTGACGGACAGAATTATTTTTCCTTAAATAAACTCTGTCAGTAATAATATAAACTAATGCCTATAATTTGATCAGAAATTTTGATAGAGTTTCCTCTACAATTGGACGAAAACCAAAAAATAACATGTTTAGAATTAACTTGTACAAGCACACAACTATCCAAATTCAACATTTTACCCTACAATACAATACACAAGACCACAATTGTCACAATATCAATGACTCCAACACAACACATCTAAACTACCATGTTGGATTTAAGATATTCCACTAAATACCTGTTATAAATCCATATATAACCTACGGAAGCATAAATATACCAAACACAACGGAAACTAAGCTATCCAATGATCAGTCATTTTGTACAGTATACAACAATCTTTCCTTTAGAAGAATATAAATGTACATATATATTTTATCCAAACCTAAATTAAACTACAAGTTCTAAGTCTTTAGCATAGTCCTCCCAATCCAAACTTAGTCCACCTCTAATCTTTACACTAGCCCAACAATATATCAAACCTGTACTAATTGGAGACAATAAGAAGTAATGGTGAGCTAAAAAGCCCAACAAATGTCATTATACATTACTAATAATAGCAGATAATAGTAAAAATGACAACTGGATGGAGGAAACATAGACTTTCAATATAAAAAATAGATTGGTTAGTAAAGTGTGAAGTTCAAAATAAGGTAAACACGCCTTTAACAAAGTTTACTTGAGATAATTTTGAACATGTTGATTATATATTGCAGCGAGTCAGCACCTAATTATGCTAAATGGATGTCTACTTTTGAAGAAAGCTAATGTCACATATTCGGATCAAACAAATCAAATCAACAAATAATTAAATTCCAAATAATAGATAAATAATAAATTCCAACCACAGGTGTGACAAACTAAATTTACATAGGACCTAAATATAACCCACACAAACCTCGTTGGACAATCGTTCAGACAATATAAACACGACATGCTCGTAAAGGAAATAACCAAATGATAATAACAACTCACCCACATAATGAAATAAACGCAACAATTCTCAATACACAATCCAATGTCCCACATTCAACCGACTCCAAATATCCAAAGACAATCCAAAATGAAATCCATCCATAGCAATTGAAATATAACCGACGACATCTATGTCTAAACAAATACTATACTCACCAGAATATACGATATCGTGCCGAATCTCGTCCCACTCCTACAATGAATTCGAGCCCTCTATTTTGAAGAGACAAAATATAAAATATAAGCCTAAAACTTAGCAAATATCATATGAATATAACAGATGCATCCAATAAATCAAAGAAATGGTCCAAGAACAAATGTCAAATCAGATAACGAAAAGAAATCCAAATCATTGATATCTGAAATGCAATCTTCAAATCTGATATAATCCAATATCAAAACCAATGGCAATCTTGTACTCAAATCATGTATCAAATCAATATAGAAATCATATCAGAAAACAATCCTCTCGGAACATATATATATATATAACTATATGAAACAAAAGTGGTCTGGAGGGCAAATCAGATAATCAGATGATCGAGCAAATGTCCAATGAGATGTCCTATCAAATCATGATCCGATGCAGAATCTAATAGCCAAATAATCCAATCACATGCGTAGAAGTTGGAGCAGTACAATAAACATATAATCCAAAATTCGGATCAAAATGTATAATTAAAATCAAATGTATGAGACATGCCAAAATCCTATAAATGGGTAAAATCGGCGAATCTCAAAATCCAAGTCTAAATCAAAGTACGAATACAAATCCATGCAGAAATATAAAACATACACTAAATCTAATTTACGATTATTAAAAGACTAATTTGAAGAAATGATTACTTCTAACCCAGTAAACTTATGCTAGATTAAATGTAGGTTAGGCCAGCATGCTAAGCCACCTATGCACTCTTACTCTCATGGGTAAGGTTGCTCACTATGTTTTGTCACCCATGATTTTGGGTATAATTTCACAAGTTGTCAGATATATTAGGACGTTCGATTATATTAAATTTTATTTTTAAGTACCAGATAGTTGGGACGGGTCACTACAACAGAGCATTTCTTACCGACGAAAATGTATTTCAAAAAACAAATATCTTTCTGTCAAGAGTTGGCCAAGTAACAGATAGTAGTGATCACAATCCCTAGGCACATGCATGCAAAAATGTACGGTCAATGTAAGTTTCATACTCATTTTCATACATTTATACTGATATAAAAATATATAGTATCGGATATTTTCAGTTTTTATAAAATAATAAAACTCTCCAAAAATCACAGAATCCGAACAAAACTCCCAAATTGACCAGTAAATCATACATGCATATATAAAATAAATAGATTAGGAATATAAAAATAACATATATGCTAGTAAAATTTTTAAATAATAGTCAAAAATATTAGATGTTAAATCAGACAAAAATAGGGGTTATAGATATTTTTCTCAACTTTATACTACACAAATTAGGCAAAAAGATGCTCCAAAGTACCTAAACGGCTACTCTCTCCTACCGTGCACGCCTCTCTAACACCTCTGCCTCCCTCTCTCCTTCTTCCTCCTCTCTCTCTCTCTCCTTCTCCTTTCTCTTTCTCCCTTTCGCGCGCGCTACTCCCTTCTCTCTCTCTCTCTCTTCTTTTCCACTCTGCTTCTACTGTACGCTTCTGCTACCCCCTTTTTATTCTTTTTTTTTTACTTTTCTTTTTCTTTTCCCATTTTTCTTATTTATTTACCCTCTATTTCTTTTCTCTTTATTTTATTATCCAACCAGCACTCGCGTGCTAACACCGGTGTGCCTTGGGCAATAACCGATCGATCCAAATATCCTTTAAAATTTTATAATATTTAATTAATTTTAATTATATCCAAATTACTCAAAATCACAATTTATATTAGAATAATCCAAATGGGGATTCGAGATGTTACAATTAACGACATGGGTACATATTGTCCTAATATCATCACAATTAATAACGTAGAAAGATTGCATTAAGTAAGCATCTTTCATGATTTAGGGGATCTTCACCTTTTGGGGTATTTTAACCTAAGAAGTATGGACATGAGCAATATGCTGTTTTTCTAGAATGAGGATATGACACATTAAGGATATGTTAACTAAAATAATAGTTTATTGTTTTTTAATTGATAAATAATACTATTTTATACCAAATTATCAATAAAAATGTATATATTTTGTTAGTTTACTAAAAAACAAAATTAGAAAGTACACAATTAAAGCAATATAAATGAATTATGTTACAATATCTTCAACAAGCTATTATAGTATAACAATAATAATGATATAGTTTAATAAACTAAAACAAAATTTCATATTACAAATTTCATATATTTATCAGCATCTCCATTTTTTACCTTGCCATTTTGCATTTTATCATTGCCAAAATATGCAAAATCTAAGCAAAACTTTCGAGCAAAAATGTGTTCCAAACTTGTTCAAAACATGTTTAAACATGTCCTAAACGTGTTAAAAATGTGTCTGAATTTTTTTTTAAAAAAAAGTTGGACACATGTCAAGGCATATCCAACACATTTTGAGATTATATCGGTGTATATTACATGTCAACCACTGATACTTCAACTCCGAGAGAGTGTCTGGTTTTTCTGGGATTTTAACAAATAGAAGGGGATTTGAAATCGGTTTTAACAATAAGATGTGCTGGGAGTGAACCATTCCCTTTTTATGAGGAAAATTCTCCAAACATGGTTAATCCCTCCTTTGCCTCAAATGCACCCCCCCCCCCACCTTCCCTGCCTCGTTTGATGCTTGTAATGTTTAAGGAATGGCCTGTACAGCCGAAGGGAAGGTAAAACACTGGAAAACAAAGATGACATTGGCTTCTCAGAAGTGTGCTTGTGCACGTATCCTTCATAATTACATGTACCTTTTCTGTTGGATGCATCATGTTATTGCTTTGGTAGAGCATGGGGGAATAATGTGAAATTCAATTTTATATAACTTAACTGTATAAAGTTTAGCTTTTGCTTTTCTAGGTGCGTAGGTGGAAACATTGGGAGGATTCAATAAGGCGTGAGGTTTCAATATCAAGTGTTGGTCAACGTGCTGCAGTAGGCCAAGATATAGAAGGTATTGCAAGGCAACCCGAGACACAGGAAAAAAAGGCAATGTATTTTATTGCTTAGTCTGGCTTTGTGGAAGCTTTCAAAAATTATGGATCAGTTATAGCATTAATATATTTATTTACAATTCCTTTTGCTTAATCTGAGGCATCTGCAAAAGACGCATGTCGTATCACTATTGGATTTTCAGCTTGATGGACATGATCCATTTTTTATTTTCATATCCATCATTTATTGGACTCTTTGACTCTTCAGTGTGTTCAAGATTGACAATTGAAAGGTTCACTCCAAACCCCCTTTACCTCTATTTGCAGAGTCAACAAGGATCCAACAAATTCATGCTCTCCCTCACCGTGAGTTTAAGCAACGTGCTGCTGGATATTCAGGTTTGAGTTGGATGGTGAGTTCATGCTTACCCAATTAATGGGTATTTGGAAAATGTTGCTGATGTTATTTTGCTTCCTCATACTTCTTTTAAGTAGAAATTATAATTTTGGGTTTTCCAGAGGGCAACAATAGGAAAGAGGGGAAAGGAGGTTTGAATCTATGAGCGTGATCATGCCCAGGGATTGTCTTCATCACTACCTCGATTCTTGAGTATTAATATTTTTGTGGCCTATTGTCACTCTTTATAGAAATCTCAATGTTGTTGACTGTAGTTGTACTATTTCTGCCTCAGCTGTAGCTCCAAAAGACTGTGATCAACCTGATTTGAAAGGGACTTCATGCCTTTAACTGGGGTTGAAAATGAATCTAATCGATGTGTCACATTTTACACTAATTAAGATTTGATTAGATGCTTGCGACTGAGCTTGAGCTTGGGATAGCATTGCTCACTCATCCATTTGTCTGCTTGAGGTGAGGAAAAAGACACCCCTTACCTTGATAGCTCGGTAACAAATCACTTCTTCCAAAGCACGACCTGGAGCTTGTGTCACAACTCACAATATTAATGAGCCACTTTGATTTGACTGACTCACAGAAGAACCATCAAAGATGGCTCTAAGGCATTTAAGGCTTGAGTTTTCCCCTGCACTTTGTGACAAATCTGTTACAGCCCATGATTTGTAGGATTCCTCTTCTACAGAAGGGCAGCTACTCTTTCTTCTCTTCTTTTCAATGTGGGATTCTCACGCAATTGCTGAGGTGACACAACGTTTTTGAAGCGGAATGGTGCAGGATATGTAAATTACATTCCACATAGATTTAGAAAGGATCTTATAAGGTCCCTTGTTATGCTGAATAAGAGTAATGAGTCAGTTTATGTAATGTTAGGAATGCAACTATGGTAATGTAGATATTGAAGAAATAATTTATTACTAAAAACTCACTCCTGAGATCACAAGTCAGTGTGTTAGGAGGATCAAACTCAATTCATACGATTGCTATTGCAGCTCGAACTCTCTCAAGTTGGAGACAAGTTGAGCTAGTCTGAGTTTGCAACAAGGCAAGCTCAAATAGTCTGGAAATTGTCTTCATTTCGTTTTCGCACATACATCATTAATAATATCCATTGGTAAGCTCCATATCCATGATCTTCTTTTCTCCTTACAACAGCCAACAAGTATAATACTCTGGAACTATTCTGTTCACCCTATTATTACATTTGAAAGTTGTTTGATAGAAGAACACCTATCTCAGTAGTTTGTCTTTTTATAAATCTAAGACTAATGATTTTATAAATCAAGGAAAATTAAGCATTTTTTTAAGTTACATCTCACATGGCATATGCTAGTCCCTTGTGGAAGAGACAACAATTGTAACCTGGTCTTGTACTTGCTTTAAAGTCTGAATATGTTCACTCTTGGCTTTCGTCCACTGATTTCTTGTTAAGTTAGTGTGTCAAGGACTCTTCCTCATAAAAAATCAAATATCTATCCCTTTTTTCTTCTTTTTTAAGCGGGGTGGTACCATAGTTGTTGGGTTTTCTATTCAGTGTGGGTAGCCTATTACATGTTAGACAATTGTCATTTTATGTAATTATTATTAAAAACCCATTTAGTAAGCAGTAAGTTGGTATGTTGTATGCTAGTACATGACATGTTGGGGGTTTTCTGAATTCTGGTGATGGTTGGTACTAGCCAAAGTGCTTTCCAATTGACACTACAATGGGTCTAGAATCTTCTATCATGACGACTATTTGAGCATGGTTTGGTAGCCAATTAGCAATTTCCATGGAATATGTTTCCTCGTGTAAAGCTTAATAAAATGTGCTACTTTTTGGCAAAAGTTTGGGATTTGAATAGGCAAAATCCCTGCAGATGATTATTTTCTGTAGCTGTTGGGCCATGAAAATTACCCATAGATGCAAGAGTTTGAGAATGTGACTTTTCATTAATTTAGGTTTATTGAAGTAAGAATTTTTCTTATGTTGACCCAAAACCACCATGTGATGTGAAAAATTTACATTTCATGTGAATATTTGAAGACACATTCCACGTCTTGTTAAAAAACTGGCCATTGTGGTGACCTATGGAATAAGGGAGAGGGTGAAGGAATAAAAGACAACAAATGCATTAAACATCAATGGGCAGGAACTAGGAAATTCCTTATGGTTATGACCCTAGTTTATTTTTTAATCAATTGTCCAGAAGTTATTTTTACTTCTCATTATTTTGCAAGTAAACTATTAAAAGTTTCTGCAACCTGGGTTATGCACAATATCTAGATTTCTAAGAGTAAACAGTGAAAAGTAATGAGCATCTAACGTGTTGGCCCCATTTTCTACATCATGCAAGTTATTGATCTAGAGTCTCTTGGTCTACCAAATAATATATTTTTGCTAGTGAAATTTCACCTACTTCTCTCTGTGCATTCGGGCTTCAAATTTCCACTAAATTTGCATCACCTCCTTGACCTGCTCTTCGCAATTGTAGTACTATTTGTGAAGAAATGTGGCATTATCAGTTTGTTGGAAACATGGAAAGAAATATCTACTATCATGCTTCAACAAATCTTTCAAATTCTTCAACCTCTTCCTGAGCATTGCTTTAGGAGATCGAACCACAAACTATTTGTCTTTCGATTCTTCAGCGATGAAAGATTTACAGAGACGACTATCCACCCGATCACAGCGACGAGTGGGAATGGACAATCTTCAGTCTTTCTCTTACTCCAACTATAACTTCAGATTTCTACAAAATCAGCATCATCGCTGCCAACGAAATCAGGCTTACACTTCATTGTCCAGTCTTCTAGCAAAGATAAACGAGTTGATTTGACTTGAACTTCTTCATCTTTATCTACGGCATCCAATTTTGAAGAATCTTCATTCATCTCCACTTTCACCACTAACCTTTCTACCGGACAAAAATCTCCCTTTACTCTGCGGGATTTCAAGTCGACCAACTTTATCACCTATCCCTCTGCCGACCAACTTCAGATCACTACTCTTCCAAGATTGCAAATTCTAACAAAATCTCCACATATTTGCAGAAACCAAACAAAATGCTATATCAAACCATACATTATGTCACTTGTGCGACTCATCATTATCAAATGATCATTCTTTCAATTCAAATCCAAACCCAAACCCCTATGATTCGACCTTCTGATTCAAACCCAAATCTCCACAACTCAAATTTTCTATTATCAATCAAAGGTAATACTTATTATACCCAAATATTCAACCAGTTATTTATCCAAAATAACCCAAATTACCTCTCCTTACAACTTTTCTCTGATACCACTTCTGTCACGAATCTTAATCAAACAGGTCAATTTAAATAATTAATCATAATTTCTAAAATCTAAAATCCCAAAAAAAATTTTAAACAAATAATACTAAACCCCAAAATTTCGGATGTGACAAATCAAAATATACCCTCAATAAAATTAAAATCCTCACAGGATATCATCGAACAACCGTTTGAACAATATAAATGTGGCCTGCTCCACAATCATCGTAAGGGAGGTAATAATCCGACCCAAAAATCATAATCAAACATAACATAATATTCAACTATTCCCAAAATATAATAATAAGCTCATAACCGGCCAATTCCATAATCCAAATATATCAAATATCAATATAAATCATACTAAAATTGAAACTCACCAAAACGGACGAATATCTGACCGATCACGTCTTTATTCTTTACTGCACCCGAACCTTCTACTCTGAAGGGATAAAATAGAAAAATGAGACTAATGCCCAACAAGTATCATATTTAGTCAAAAGGAGTTCAATAAATCAGAGGGAATGTCAAATGGATGAAAATCCAATCAAATTTCAGAATAAATCCAAATCGCCGATAAGACAAATTCAATCGAAATCCAAGATCCAAATTTCAAAATCTAATGGTGATCTCGTCTTTCAAATCAAATATCCAAGTCGAAACAAATGTCCAAATTTTAAAAATAGTCATAAGTCAACATATATATATATATATATATATATATATAACCAAAACAGTGATCCGAACTAATTCCAAAGCGGTGTTGATCCCAGTCCAAGTCCAAGTCCAAATCGAATGCCCGATCGACTTGTGATCGGCGAAATCCGATAATCGGATGATCGATAGCGTCTTGTGATGATCGAAAAGACTGCGGACGGATATTCCAAATGTCCGAATCAAAACATATAATCAAAATCATTTGTACGAGACATACTGCCCCAATTATAGGCAAAATCGGCGAATCTCAAATCTAAGTCCAAAATCCATATCCAAATCAAAGTCCAATACAAATTATGTCTGGCATTTGGGTTATTATTTAAAGACTAACAGTAAGGGTTACACATAATCCCTTGTGAACTCCAGCCAAAATTCATGTATCTGTGTCCATAGATAAGGTTCTTTGTTATGTTTTGCCACTTTAACTTTGGGTCATTCATCAAACTTGTCAAATATATTAAGACGTTCGAATATATTTTAAAGGCCAAATCAAATTATCCAAATGGGAATGGTCACTTCTTTCGGCCTTTCTGCCGGCGGAAAGTGATTTCAAATAAATCTCCCCGTCGGGAACTCCAGTTTAGTCCAATAATCCAAATCCAAATGTAGTGACCACAACCCGGGCCGCGTCGTGCGTGAGCTTTCACCCGTCTGAAAGTTTAAATCTCATTTTTTATACAAATATATTAATATAAAAATATACAATATCCAATAAATTATTCGGACTTTTAGAAAAATATTAAATTCTCCAAAATCATAAAACCAAGTCCAACAACCCCCAAGACATCCAATGAACTACACATGCATGTCCAAAATAAATTAAATGGGTGTACAAAAATTCATGCATGTTAGTGAAAATTCCAAACAGTAGCTAAAATACATCAGATACGAAATTAGACCAAAGAGAGGGTTTATAGATACTTGCCTGAACCTCATACTTTACATATCTGAAGAAATGATGTCTCGAAGTATCCGAATTGGCACTTTCTCTCTCTGCCGTCCCGTGGCCCTCACGCTGCCCATCTCTCCTCATGTCTTTCTCTCTCTTCTGTGCGAAGCTTCACTGGCGATGCTGCCGCCACCCACGGCCCGTCGATTGCCGGCATGCCACCATCGGCCGCCGTTGACCACCTCCGAACACCGTCGCTCCTTCCTCTGTCCTGCACCGAACGGCACCTCTCATCCATGCGCTTCTCTCTTCCCCGTTGCACAACTTCTGCGCACTTCGCCGAACACCCACGGCGACCGCCGGTCGCCGACGTACACCAGCAACCGCCGTCGACCACCGTCGCAACGCTCCTCTGCGCGCCGCCGGTAAGAACGCTGCCGACAAATGCCGTCGGCCTCCTCGGCGGTTCTCTTCGAAAAACCACCACCATCAGCCACACCGACCACCACTGGCATCAGCACCACCTCGCCGCACAACGCCATCGCCGGCCGCCTCTATCCTTTCTCCTCTCCTCCGCCGAGCGCCGGCCGAAACCCTCTCCCATCTCCCCTGCTTCTCTCTCTCCACGAAAACCCTTCTTTCACTGTTCCCCAAATCTTATTCCGTACACTTTTTCTTTTTTTTTTTTTTTCTTTTTATTTTTTTTTTACTCCTTATCTTCTTCATTATCCTTTTTTTTTCATTTTTAATTATATATATAATATTATAATATTATTATTATATATATATTATATATATATTCCATTTTAATTTTTTTTATTCCAAAATCCAAATCGATATTCGGGTGATAATAATGCGCACCTTGAATGCCATCTCGACTGATCCAAATGTCAATTCAACTTTCATAAAATCTAATTAATTTTTGTCACGTCTAAAATACCCAAAATCACAATTGATATTAAATTGATCCAAATAAAATTCAAAATATTACACAAAATAAATAGCCTATTATAAATTTTTAATTTTTAATATATAAAATTTCAATATAATATATTTTTTGAAAAAATTCTGATTTTTGAATATGAATAATATTTTATAAAACTATATTATTTTAAAATATTTTTAAGTGGTACTTTTTATTAGAATGCTATTTTTTAGATTTTCAAATAATATTTAACATAATTTATTTGCATTATATATCATTTGATATTTTCTTTCATTTGGGCACTGTTTAAATCCATGGCAAGAAAGGAAATTGCGAGAACTTTGTATACAAATTAATCATGATTTTTAGGAAGGTTTTTTTTTAATTCTTTTAAGGTTTTTTTTTTTTAGATTCAGATAAATTATTAATATTTATTATAAGTATAAAAGATTTATTTACTCATTTTTATATTTTAATAGTTAATATTTAAATATGATAGGTACTATTAATCGGACAGTTCCCAATAATGCTCCCTAATAGTAATCCAAAAGGTAAGCAAGAAATACTACAGATAACTCCCCACATTTCAATTTCAATGAAACCGGTAATAACCACTTAAAGTTATGAAAGTCAACCAACCGTTCTTATCTAAGGTGGTTATGAGATTAGAAAAACTACTCCTTACAATTATAAATAAATGGCTATCCTTTAGCAAAAGAAAAAAAAAAGAAAATGAAAAAAGGAAGCCACCTACTCCTGCCACCCACTCCTACCATAAGACATTACCTAAATAAGCCAGTCATCCATCTCAGAAGGCTTATCCTCTTTCAAAAGGACTCTCTCTCTCTTCCAGGAAGCCTGACTTCCATATTTCTAAGAAAGCCCTCAACAGGGATCAAGTTTAAGACACCCTCAGCGGTTGCACCTCTAAGTCGTCTATCAGTAAAGCGCATCCATGCTCAATCCACCGTATATGCATCCTCATGTTATCTTTTAATACTCTTGGAAAGATATCTGACTTGAGTATCAGAGGGTTTATTGTGGGAACAATTCTCATTGTACTCTAACATCTCGTTTTCAATTATGTTACGTAGGGTTTAGGTTTGAGAATATGGAGACCAGATCTGTATCAGATCGACTAGCAAGAAGATCCGATTTGTAACTCCCCAATCCGTAGGATAACCCGAATTTATTATACACAACATTGGTACTGTCTGTGAAAAAAGCCAAAAGGCCAACTTTATCACCAAAAAGCACAAAAATAAAACTTATACAAATGCTCTTGTCAAGGTGAGCACCACTCCTGGCCATCTCACAAGTATCCATGAATGAGACCGATAGACTCTCTTTATTAAGACATCCCCTTCAGGCTCTTTACGTACGACGTGGTTATCAAAGACTGGGGCTCTTTCTTCAACCGCCCCCTCCAACTTTAAAAAAAAAAGAAATAAAGAAAACTCCAGGCCTAGAAAATATACAGCCTAATATCCAAATCCAAGTCGGCTCTATCGGATTTCATTCGAGATAGAAAGCTGACAATGTCCCAGATTAAAGGATGAAAGCTCGAAGGGGTAACATCCTCACCACTCTCAAAGTAGCCGGCAACCTCTTTGATCACAAAGAGGTTTATGCAGCATCCGAGGATAATTACTATTTGAACCTCTACTCACGAGCCATCTCACAAAATGTTGAACGCGGAAGTATTTCGGAACTTCCTCTCACAAGCAGCTAGCTTTGCATTTCGGAATTCCTTCTCACAAACATCGGATTTGACTAATTCAAACCAACTTCCAAATCAATACCGACAAGTCAAACCAACTTTCAAATCCATACCGGCATTTTGTCTCTCAAAATGCCTGGCTAAAGCATCCCGGTACCTCCTCTCACAAAAAGTCAAACGCAGTGGCAACCGACACTTCCTCTCTTTGCACTGTACGATCTCAAATCCATACCAGTATTTTATCTCTCAAAATGCCCAGTCAAAGTATCCTGATACCTCTTTTCACAAAAAGCTGGCCCACACATCCATCCCGGTATCTCTTTTCACAAAAAACCGATTTGACTAAGTCAAACCAGCTCCTGCATATCCATCCCAGTATCTCCTCTCACAAACAATCGATTTGACTAAGTCAAATCAACTCCCAAATCCATACCAGCATTTTCTCTCAAAATGCTGGCCACAGGTCCACATCGGCGTTTATTCTTTGAAAATGTCGGACGCTCTTCCACACCGACATTTCCTCTCTGAAAATGTCGGACACTCATTCAAACTGGCATTTACCCACTAAAGCAGCCAAAAAAGGATCCATTCCAGTACTTTGGCCATTCCGGTATTTTTCCCTTCTGGCCTTTCTAGTTATACGGGTAATTTTCCTCCCGGTAGTTTTGCAAGTTGATAATATCTGGGTTGGATTTGCTTAGATCCACAAAACAAAAGGGTGCAAAAGAGCCCGGATTTGACCCAATAACCAGTTTGACTAAGTCAAACCAGCTCCAGCTGCCTCCAACACAAAAAAAAATTGTTGAAAAGCAGTCATGCAAGAAAGCAGCAAAGTAGAAAAGAAGGAAAAGAAAAAAGAAAGAGGGGAGAGAAGGGAGAAGAGCGACACGTAGAATGGTGGCAACCACCGTCGCCGGAGGAGGTGATTCCCAGATCTGACGTCTCCAAGCCTTCTCCACGTTAACCCTCAATTTTGTGCCGTGACATGAAGAGGAGGAGTGAAATCGTGAAGCCATTTAGCATGAGACTCACCGTCGCGTCGTCGCCTACACCAAAGGAAAATCTACAAATCGAGGCAGGTAAAACCTTCATTCCTCTTTGTGGATACCGATATTGTGTTTGCATGTGGCAAACTTGTGGTGATCAATCGAAATTTTGGTGGATTATGAGGCGAGGTGGAAAGAGGAAGAGGGCACCGACGGCGCTCGTGTGAGCTTCTGTCATTACCTTCCTCGCCGCCGGTCGTTGTCACTGTTACCAACGACACCACCAACGCCGAGATAACCCTCCACTGGCGCTCAGCATCATTTTTGCCCAGAGCTACTCAGGCCGTAAATTCACTACAGTGCTTTAGATCTAGTCCGGCTGATTCACTCTAGAACCCAAATCCACTCCTGCCTCAAAGCTATTCGACGGTCCTTCTCTCACTCCAGAAGCAGCGCAAATCTCTTCCGGCACAAATGCCAAAGTGAGCTGTACCGACTTCTCATCTCATTCCGGCACAGATAGCCACTCCGGTCGGATTGAACCATTCCAACACCCAAACCACTTCGGTGCCACCTGGTTCCAGATTTGGTCCATGCTCAAAATCAACTTCTCTCTCCACTCCAGCATTCTATTTCACAATTTGCCAGTCGAGAACTCCGGGTCTCCATATCATCTCTTTGCCAAGCTGCTCGGATTCACTCTGGCATTTTGTCTCTCATCAAGACCGGTTTAGATTCACTCTGGCATATTACTTCTGTCACTCCAGAAGCAGCCAAAATCCACTCCAGCACAAAAGCTAGAGTGAGCTAGACGAGCATTTCTTCTCTGCCTGTCAGGTCCACACCTGCACCCAAAAGTCATTCTGAAAATTATCTCCACTTCTGTTGAATTTTCACTATGGAGACCAAAAGGCATTCCGGTTCTCTACCTCTCTCTCAACCGGCAGAGATACTCCAATGCCCAGAGTCGGAGTTATAGTAGCTAAGTCTTGCGTTCAAATGCTACTCCGACAGCAGCTCAGCCAATCAAGATTCACTCCATTAGCAGTTCAGTCGGTACATATTCTCTTCGGAACATTACTTCTCACAACCAACCTGTTTGATTACATCCAATCCAGCTTCCAAACGGTTGGAGTGCATTAAGTTTAGAATCCCATTTGGCATCCAGCCGGTTTGACTCATGAATCATCCAATCCAGCTCTCAGAATCGAGCATCCAACCTAGAGCTAGTTGACTTAATGCAACCAATACAACATTCTTACACTACAACGCCTCTGATTCTCTTCGGCCGCATATTCACTACGGTGCTCCCATATCTACTCTGAAAGTTTGATCACTCCGAAAGATAATCACTCCGAAAGTTTGGTCACTCTAGAATTTAAGCACTCCGGAAGTTCTTTTCATTCCAGAATTCTTATCACTGTGAAGTCTCAGCCCACCTCGGAGATTTTGTCATTCCGGAGATCATCTCATTTCAAAAGACTATGCAGTCCGGATTCTCAATTCACCCTGGAGGTCTTGTCACTCTGAAAATTTTATTCACTCCGAAAATTCCACTCCAAAAATTCCACTTTGAAAATTCTACTCCAAGAATTTTACTCCGGAATTCTCTTGAGATTACATCACCGAGCGGCCCAAAAGAGGTCAAAATTTTAAAACTCGGTTACGTCATCAAGCGGCCCAAAAGAGAAAACTCGGTTACATCATCGAGTGGCCCAAAAGAGATTGAATTTTAAAACTCGATTATATCACCGAGCGGCTCAAAGAAGTCAGATTTTAAAAAACGATTTTTCCAAAGATGGTAAGCCCACAAAGCCAAACAGACAGCGTCCCATCAAAAAGGCATGTCAGAAGTTGAAATCTTAATCTTCTAGTATAAGGGACCAGTGATGTGTACTATCAATCAGACAGTCCATAACAATGCCTACTAATAGTGGTCCAAAAGGTAAGCAATAAACACTCTGGATAACTCCTCACGTTTCACTTTCAATGAAATCGGCAATAACCACTTGAAGTTATAGAAGCCAGTCAACCGTTCTTATCTAAGGTGATTATAAGATTGGAAAAACTGCCCCTTACGATTATAAGTAAGCGGCTATCCTTTAGCAAGAGGGAAAAAAAAAGAAAAGAGAAAAAGGGAGCCACCCACTCTTGCCATAAGACATTACCTAAAGAAGCCAATCATCTGTCTCAGAAGGCTTATCTTCTTTCAAAAGGACTTTATCTCTTTCAAGAAGCCTGACTTTTATATTTCTAATAAACTCCTCAATAGGGATCAAGTTTAAGACACCCTCATTAGGTACACCTCTAAACCGTCTATCAACATGGCATACCCATGCTCAATCCACTGCATATGCATCCTCTATGCTATCTTTCTATACTATTGAAAAGACATCTGACTTGAGTGTCAAAGGGTTTACGGTGAGAGCAATTTTCGTCATCATCTGACCTCTCATTTTTAGTTCTGTTGCGCAGGGTTAAAATTCGATGCTATAAAGACCAAATCCTCATCAAATCGACTAGTACAAAGATAAAAATCGAAGCCCCCAATCCACAGGACAATCCAAATTCATGATGTGCATCAAGATAAATAATTATAATTTAATTATTTTTTAAAAAATTAAAAAATTAATTAAAATCAATTATTTTAAAATAATTAAATCATAATTATATATTTTAAAATAAATAATAAAAATTAAAAGAATATATATATATCCATCTTTTTAAAAAATATGCAGTTGTTGCGTCCTCGAGTTCCGACTGCCGTACGACGAGAGTCCGAGTTCACACTTTGCACTCTTTCGATACCCTCGGACGAACGGAATTGTGCAACACAATAGTAATCGTTAAACTCAATGAGAATGACGTGACAAGAAGGAAAAAGGGAGGAGAGTACACTGCACGAGAATTTTAAGTAAAAAAATCCCTTCTTTAATGAAAGGGAAAAAATCACGGTGATGGAGTTGGGTCCGAAAGGTTCCACTACATTTAGAATGGGTTACAAATAATCACAGTGACACTTTTGGTAGTCACACAGGATTGCAACACGTGAGATCTTATTCCCTCTTCTCTTTTCTAGCTTTCTCTCTTACGCCTTTTTCTCTTTTTTTTTCTTTCTTTCTCTTAAACACTGCTCACAATGTGTATGTAGAATGCTAGCTGTTGAAGCCTTTTTTCAGTCGTTTAGATGTGGTATTTATAGAAGGGGGGCATGCCCTTAAATTGGGGACACGTGGGGTTGGCGTGTGCTGGGAAGCCAGCCACCAACTTTGCTGATATGGCGTGTGTTGGGAGGCCAGCCGTCCACTCTACTGATTTGGTGTGTATTGGGAAGCCTGCCACCAATTCTACTGATTTGGGGTGTTAGGTGACGTTAGTCCCGTAACGATTGAGTATGCTCTAAACGCCATGATTTTCTGTGGAGGTAGTGTATTGCAGAGAACGCGTGCTCCTTGATAATAGTGAGACGTCTGAGGCTGCGTGCTCGATCACCTTGGCCCCCTTTGCCCCTCATCTGATGATTCAAAGATGAAAAGATAATCCTCGTACCTAAAAATCCTTCTGGATTTTTGCCGAATCCTCGGGCTCATAAAGTTAGGTTCTCAGACGTTAATTGGGAGTTTCACTTGCTAGAGGCCCTCGGGATTTCAGCGTTGCGTTCTTGGCTTCATGTCCTCGGGATTTTATTAGAGACGTAGGTCTCTTTGAGTGTTCTCAAGCCGCCTGGGTTAAATTGGTCTCTCGGACCATTGCAGCCATTTCGGCTTCTTGGGACGCTTGCCCATATCCTCAAGCTTCTGAGGCCAACTTAACCTCTTAGGCTAAGTTGGACTTCTTGGGCCTCTTGGGACGTGACGGACTGCCTTTATGTCTCTTGGGCCAAATCATCCTCGTAAGCCCCTTGGTTTATAGACTTAACTTTTTGGGCCTTTTTTTCTGGGCCGTGGGTGCCGGGACCCATCAGCAGTATTCTCAGTATTTTATTTTAATTATTTTAGAATTTAAAATTTAGGTTCACATTAAAAGGGATTCAATTTGGATTTATTTTAATTGAGTTTTTGTTAAAATTTACTCTTTTTTTAATAATTTATATGTCCATGTTGATGTAATTTTTTATTAAATTTTGAATCTTTTTTTTTAATTTATTTTAATTTTTAAGGCTAATAACATTAAATTAAAATAGGTAAATTTGAATCGGTATGATTTGTAAGTTTACATGCAATAAATTTCAGAATACTGTAATGAGAAATTTGAATCAGAGGGATGGAACGAGGGAGAATGAAGAAGAGCGCTCCGCAAGAAAGAAGCAACAAGCTTCTCTGAACCCCTCTCCCCTCTCTCTCTCTCTCTCTCTCTCTCTCTCTCTCCCCAGAAGCCATTGGCATTGAACATCCACGCAGCGAGAGCACGTATCAAGTCGACCGTGTATAATTTGCAATTGCCATTATCTCCCCTTTCTCCTACCTTTCAATCCTTGTGCTTGAGAGACCTTGGGTGTCGGTCACTTCACCAGAAACATGGGCGACGCGCCGAGAAATTTTGACTTAGAGAATCTGTGGTCCTATTGCGACGACCTTGTTGGAGTTCTTAGGGACAAAAGAGATATTCGCGTCTTGTCCCAGTGTCTCGAATATTCCAATGCAATTCAGTCCTCGTCAAATTCCGACTTTAACGATGTTCAGAGCTCGATTCGAGGTCTATTTTTCTCACTTACGCTGCAATTTTCCACCTTTTCCAAGAAATTGCAAGTTATGTCCTTTTCTTTTTATTCTTGCGTGGAAACATGTTCGGAAATAACTGAAACAATGATGACGTTGTTAAAAGTTCATTTTCATGGTTGTTGGGATGTTGGCCATAAATGCGTCCATTTTTAGTGATAAGGATAGGGGGAAATATATTTCTGTTTTGTGAAATGAATTAACTTTTGCCTAATTCTATGAAGTGACACGCTTTGCATTTTGGATGTTTCCACCGCACTATATATAGCAACCTTAGAATTCGGGTGGGTTCAAACCAGGTCACTTTTGGCTGGTTTAAAACGCAACATTCTAATCCTGTTCTTTTCTGCTGAATTGGGGTTGGGATGGCTATAGGAAAATGGTTTCACACGATAAAGAATGCCTCGAAGGGAAAAGATAGAGCATTTAATAATGCTACAGGTATCAAATAGGGTGAAAAATTGGTGTGTATCAATTGGGTTAGAATAGGTTAATCTTAATTCAATTGTGCATCTATGACCTATTCATTGATTTAAAGAGTATGATGACCGCATTTCAATGTGAGTTGATCCCAACGATACCTTTTAGTCCAATTCTTCCATTGCAGGACCTAACAACTATGATATAGCTCACATTAACAACACAAAAAATCTAGAGACCTATTAATTCCAACATTTTTTATTGTAAATTCAAAGCTTTTAGATTGCTGACTGGTATTGGAAATTAGCTTAAATGAAAGAAATTCTATGATAGATAGCATTAAAATAATGGTGCAAAGGTAAACCAAAACGGCTGCATAAACAGAAGAAAATCCCATGATCATACCAATTTTGTAAAGGCATGGAGACGGGTGGAAAAGAGTGAGGATTGTGTTGTACTTACCATGGGAAGAAGAAGAAATAACTGGAGGAGTTTTACATCCTTTTACTGATTGGTTTCACCACAGTCAAATTGGTTTTTGTAGTGCTTAGATCAAATCTTGCACAACCTGTTTAAGTTTGGCTTTATTAGACTCATTGTGATTGTGAGGACTTCTGCTTTATTAGTTATTACCACCACCATTTGTAATATAGATGGGTAGAAGGATATGATTAAAGTTCACCATTTATCTGAATGATTTTTATTGATTTCTAAGTTTGATTTCTTACTTTAGTGGGGTTTAAGCTGGACAAGAAGAATGAACTCACTGTGAAACAAGTGGATTGTAGAATTGGCAAACAGCGCTGCTATAACTAATAAGGTGAGGTATTGAAATAATACAAAGGCTGATAGCATTGCTAAGGGAACGATCAAGTAAGATATTGGTTGCAAAATAACTGTAACTTTAACTCTTTCAAGTTGGCCCTGGTTGGGTACTTAACTGCCACGCCAATGAATTGTGTTTAATTTCCACCGGTTCTCCTTTTCCATTGTAAATTTGAAACAAAACATCAACAGGTGATGAAATTCTCAATTAGTTTGATCGAATTTTGTAAAGTTTTAACTTTGTCAAGAGAAATGACAGTATTCAGGGAAGCAATAGCACTGATGATTATTCATGTAGTGTGGTGAAGGGAGACTAAATTCAAATACATCTCCAAAGCACCAAGTAAACATGGAGCTTTAACGCAATAGTATGATTGCTCTATTGTGGCGTAGCGATTACAAGTTCAAACTATAGAAATCTCTCAGCATTGTAGGTTGAGGTTTTGTATTGCCAAAATCTGCAATGCAAGAAATCTTGTCTTCTGGCCTGCCTTTATCTTGAAAGCGCCAGTGAGCTTAGTGAAGTTTTAAGAAGACAGAAAAGTTCCCCAAACTTCAATTAATTGTTACTTCCTGCACAACAAAGGGTAACTAGTTTGAGAAGATAGCCTAGGAAACTACAACCTAAAAAGCATAACTTGAAATGTAATGCACTTCAGTGTTGAGAGAGAGAGATTAAGGAGTATTAATTTGGAAGGTAAATTTGTGAAACAAATGATTGCCAACTGATAACATGTTGCTCTTTGAGAGTTTTGATGTCTTAAAGACAAGGAAATTAGGGACTGATCGTGGAGGATTATTTCTTAGTTTAATGATCTCTGTTTTGAGTGAATCCAATAAGCAAATGGCATATTGTTCTCTTGTAGGTTCAAATGAATCCACTTGGGCAGACATGGGAGTAATTCACTTATTGAACTTTAAGAGTGCTCAACAATATTGAGCGAGGAGACTACCAATTTGGGGAAGTCATGGTGTTTGATGGAGGTTGGGGAATGATCGGTTTGGTTTAAGGAAACACAGTTACAAAATAAGGCAGAGAGCTTGCCAAGTGGTTTCTTTATATATATATAAGGCAGGTGATAGAAGTATTAAAAGTGTTGGTGGAAGAGACCTACAATGGGAAGGATCCAATAAGACATTGGGCCCAAGCAATTCTAACCTGAACTTTATTTAGGGAAATTACCTAACTCAAGGAATTAACAGCACTCAAGGAGGTTGTTTTAGTCGTAGCCCAAGTAATTCTAACCTAAACTTTATCAAGGGAAATTTACCTAACTCAAGGAACTAACAACGCTCAAGGAGGTTGTTTTACTTGTGATGACACAAATTGTATGCATGGCACCTCTTCAAATGAATGGAAAAATAGTTAGAAGGGGATTTGAAGGAGTTTCCAAAATTTTTCATGATGATTATAATGATGAGAAGGAAGAATACATTTTGGGGGGGGGGGGGAGGTTACTGTTTATTAAAAGAGTGATACTTCAACAATGAATGCTGAATGCAAAAATTGGTGGCATGGAACAATTTTTTGATGCCTTTTCTTTGTAGCAGCAAGGTTAGGTCTGTGATATGCTCATTGATGAAGTATGGTGAATATGATCTCAGCAAACACAGGGGAATTGAAAGTTGTCTGAAAAGAAGCATCATTGTCCCTATAAGATCAAGTTGATTAGAAATTACAGAAGGTATTAGTTAATACTGATGTGTGTTAAGATGGAGTATTATTTCGATAATTTGTTTGATAGACTGTGGTTATGTAATCATGATGTGGCTCATCAATCATCATACAATCTAAATGTTTACTCATTTGATATAGGCTGCAGATAGTACTTTTCATTCTCTTAAAAAGTCAAAGAAAAACCTGCTCATGCTTCTATAGGACGCTATATTAGTGGATTTTTTGTTTGGTAATAATCTGAAATTTAGTTGGGACATTGGAGTTTTATATGCTTTTGTTTGCAAGAATGTTAGCAATGATCAATTTGGAGGCACACCTCAATACCTCCTTGAACTCAATATTTGTTAGGAGAGTTTGCTGGATTGTGTTATATGATATAGCAGGGTTCATTGCGAATGAGGAGTACCCTACATTTTGGGTGCCAGTAGTAGGTTTTCCTCATCTGCCAACATGTTGAAAGTCACATATGCATGAGCTGGGGTTCAAAAGGAGGTAGATAAACTACTTTACAGATGGCTGCCTGAAGACAAGAGTCCACGTGGTTAGCTAGCCTTATGTCCATGTTTTTGGAGCAAGTAATGTGCTGTTTCTTCTTGGCTTGAACTCATCGTTCAAAAAGTTATTAGGAAGTATGATTCCTTTTCTGTTCATTTCTAAAACCTCTGTTGACCTTGCCTCCCTGCCAACATTCATAAGCTGATGTTTAGTAGAAATTGATGTTTACAAAAAATTACCAAGTTCATTGCTGATGCTCATCATAACATATTAATGGCATGTGATATGCAAACAAGTCTTGGATGATTAGTGTAAAAACTGCTTTTGAGTAGGACTGGATGCAATATTTGGAGAGAGAATTAATTGTGATAATGATTTTTAGACTATTTTGAAAATAGTGATGCCAAATTTAAGTTGCTGTGTTTTGAAATCCATTTTGGGTGCTTCAGACCAGAATTATAGGATCCAATATTTCGAGGTGGAATTTGTGGTTACCATATTCTGGAGTACAGCTTCATCTAAGCATCATTTGGAAGCAGCAAAAATAACAGCCTGAGTTATAGGACACTTGCGTATAAAGATGGCACACGAAAAACATACCATATCTTCCTCTCCCTATACTTACTTGGTTATACCTTTTTTCACTGAGAAATGTCCATTTTACCTTATTATCATGTGTCTATTTGACGTTATTAGTGTATTTTTTTCACACTCAAGTGACCTTACAAATTTCTCAAAATTTCTGCAACCACAAACCTTTCCTGCTCAGGTCAACTCTACCTAGATCTATTTGAACAGAGTGACGCAGCCGCCAGCCATGATGAAGTCACCAAGCATGGTGCAACCACCTTCTTTAATGCAGCCTCCTGATGTGGTTTCCAAGAGAATAGTTAAGGCTCTACTGCCTTCTGGTTCCAAAGAAAACAATCCCAACATTCAGCTGTGTATCAACATTAATGAAGAGGGAGAATTCAAGGAAGCAATCTTTTACTTGGTAATTTCGAGGCTTGATTCCTGGTTTCAACCTTCCTTCAGCAGCCCAGAACCAATCCCTCTTCTTTCCTGTGGCAACTTTTCCTTTATAGAAGAAAACACAGCCATTAGTCAGTGAAGTGTTCACCCATTTTGTAATAGAGCTAAGGCCTCTTGAATAGTTCATGATCCTCTGGATTGGTTGTGTGTTTGCCAATCCCCTAGGTGAGCGAGCCCCTATATTGATCATTGGAAGGTTCAGTGACTCTTTCCCATTTTGTAATCCTTCCTTATTAAGCTATTTTAACCCCACTGTTGGTTGAGCTAGTCTTTCCTGCCATTACAGATTCCATCACATTCATCTAAGTAAAATCCATGTAATCCATCCTTGCTGTTAGCTCAAGTTTAAACTGCATCACTGAGCACAAACTCCATTCTATAAGCAGTTAGCCGACTAGAAAGCAACTTCCATGACGCTGTGAAATTGTTTCGTGATGAATTATTTTCATGACTGCTTTTTGTTTCCTTTTTGCGAATGCTGGTTTTAGAAGATCCTTTGGTGGAGGAGATGGTTATCTTGAACGTGTAATTCTAAAAGAGCCATATGCAATATGAACACTTCCATGCTGCAACTGTAATTGTGGTGAGCAGATTATTTGAAGTTTGACAACCTTCATTCGTGTATCCTTCCACGCCCTCACACCATGGTGCTTTGCACTACTCAATTTACCCCTCCTACAAGGTTGATCACCATTAAAGCACAAGATAGTCCCACATTTTTACAAATTTTGTTAAGCAATCTAGATAGATAGGAAGCCAAAAAAAAAATCACGTTTATTCGCCACCTACAATGATGCTAGAGAAATGGTCAAATATAGGACCTTCACTATTGTTCTTTGCTTTTGAAACTTGTTGGGGCCTTATTATGTGGCTAGAGAAGCTAAAGCCCCATTTGGTTTCACCTAGAGTTTGAAATTAGAATTCAAATTCCATGTTTAATTCTGATTCTATCATTTGATATCGACAAGTATTGGATTTCTAATTTTATGTTCCAGTTACTTGAAATTAAAAAAAAATAATGTAGGATTATTCTTTGTAAATTTAAGGAATAAAGTAAAGAATTATAATTTAATGCTGATAATTCTTTGTCTATTAAATATGATAAAATTAGAAACTGTGACATCAATTGGATAAAATATTTTTAGTTGTTTGGATAGGCAGAGGTAAGTCAACCATAATTTTATTTTTAATTTATTTTTTAAAAAAATTATATAAAATATTTTTTTAAAAAAAGTAAAATTTTATATTCTGGTAAAGAGTGTTGTCTAAAAATATATGTACTTATAAAATATTTTCTATATCCAAAAATAATATTTCATAAAATCATATTGTATTAAATTGTATACATTCAAAATTCACAATTTACATTGGCTACTTATTTATTTTATTTTTATATATGGATTAAAAAAATTAATCTTACCATGATTTTTTTCATAGAATTATAATTTCTTATCCAATCCAAACAATAGAATTTGAATTCTATTAAATAAAACTTATATTTCTGAATTCTAATTCCAATTACCCTATTATAATGGCTGCTAATACATATTGGAGGATGTTGTCCTATAGTGAGAAGCTTTTTGCACCAACATGTTGGAAGAGTTTGTCGCCTTGAAACAGATTTGAGGCTTATTATCGTTGGGTACTATATTCTTCAAGTTCTTTTTCTTGATTTTAATAAATGTTTCAAAACTCCTCCGTCCTTTCTCGGTATCAATAGTGGTTTCTATAGTTGATTCAATGGATGAGTAACTTGAGTGTATTGGTAAATTTTATTGTGATCAAATATTGATTTGTGGTGTTGGAGGGTTGATTCATGGTGTTGTCATGGCAGCTCTATTGATATCAGGCCCCTAGTTATAGTGACAAGGAAATAGGCCAATCTCCATCTTTACCAATAGTCCATAGTAATGAAGAAAGATTGGGAAAAAGGATGATCCTAGAGGAAATCCCAATCTGTACACTAGAATTTGCTGTTCCTAACGTCTTAATTCCTCTGGTGATGAATTCCAATTGACACATTGATGGCACAATCAAAGGATGTGATACTTGTATTGGGTTTGGTCACTCCTTTGTGGGTAGCTCAATAAAAGGATAAACATGTTGTGCTCACATTCTTGTCATTGGATGTGGTTATTTGTCTAGTCCTCAATATGGAGGATTCTATAGCATCATTTGAGCCTTCCACATCCCCCAATATGTAATCTCAGTTACCTCTCTTTGATGAAGTTGAAGCTGTTCTTGATGATGAAATTCTTCAGCTTTCACTGCGGCCTACATCATGCAGATAGGTTTTACAGTCTTGATCCACATTAGTTGTAGAACTTCAACAAGTTGACTGTTCTGGTTGCAAGTTCTTGGCTGTGAAAAATTGACAGTGAAAGCTGAAAAAGGGGCTATGTTATATTAGGTGTTTGGTGTCATCTCCATTATTTATTAGGAATTTTTGTAATAGGGAAATCTTTAATGTGTACACTTTTGCCAAGGCCATATGATGTGTTTACTATATACATGTAATCTGTATATTGCAGAGCATTATTCACATTTGGTATGACGTGTGTGCAGTCCACTAAGCCTAGTTTCCCGACCCCAGCCCATACTGCACACCTGGAATTCTAAAACATCACATCACCATATAAGTCAAACCTCATAAATTAAAACATTAACAAAATATCAAACCTTCTCACAACTCTGAGATAAATTATCCATAATACACTCAAAACCAAAAGGATGTAGGCCCAAAATAAAATATCCAACGATTGTCTAGAAAAGTAAAATGGCTCTCCAATTTTATTGCGCTAAGCTCCGGGATCCTCTCTACCTGATATCACTGTAGCAAAAGTATGATGTTCAGCGAATAAAAATGCACCTCATGGGTCGTCTTTAACATCCTCATTTTCTTCTCCCAGTATAAAATTATACACCTAATAACTCACTTGCCTAACAAGGTTTGCGGCTGCAAGGAAGCAAAATAAGGGAGAGGCATGCCATTAGGGTTTAAGGAGAAGTTAGTGTTTTCCATGGAGTCTCTAGGTTTTACTGTTATAGCACCTTATTTTAATTAATTTTCTATTTTAAGTTATACAACAATATGCTTAATTTAATCACAATAATTTTTAATTAATAAATCATAACATTAAAATTTTGGTCTATTGCTACTGAAAAAATTATTAAAATGCCCTCCAGTTAACATCTTGAAATCGACCTGTCTAAGCTCATCAGAAAGGTAGCCCTAGTCTGAATACAAAATATCAACTCTAAAAGATATCATGTACACATTGATTTTATTAATTAATAACATCTACTAATTGTAAGTCTAATTGACTTAAAACAAAACACTGGAGTGTATAGTATCGGACACCACAAACCAAAAGTTTACCACATGACCAAATCAAAAGTGATATATATATATATATCTCAAAATTTGACATGTTCAATCATATGTTTACATAATTAAAAAGTTAAGTTAATTTTCTCAAAATTATGTTTGATAGATTAGGTCATTGGAAAAATTTCTCAAAACTTCTAACCTATGCATGTTTTATAAATCTACAAAACATATGGATTTTGTCTAATTAGAAGATTTGGATATATTTAAAACATGTAGATTTGGGTTTTAAGAGTAAATAAACAAAAAATAAAAAATTAGCTGATACATATTAGTTGTAGTGTCTAATATTTGGCATATCAAATGATTTATTGTGATATTACATATCAATATATTTTTTTAACATCAAGATATACCTATATTTGGACCTCCCAATATTAATACATATCTATTGATATTTAAAATATCGATTATTCTTTTGTTGTATGATGTATCTCTAAAAAGATACTCGTAATTTCTACATTTTGTCCTTTATTTTATGATGGAGGCAAAGAATTCATATAGCCAACCTCCCTGTTTGGCATTGATTTTGAAACTACTTTTGGGGGAAAAAAATTGATGGAAAAGATCTTCTTGAAAAGACTTCCTAAAAAGTTGACTGGGATTCTCCATAAGTGACTTTAAGTTTTTTTTTAAACGAGTTTTAGTTCATAATTTATTTTTTCAAAACACCACAAAGTACTTTGTTTTTTTTCCTCAAAAAGCACTTGTCAAAATCACAAACATCATAAGGCTTGATCTGGTCTGGTCTGGACTGGTCTTTTTTTTTTTTTCTTTGGGGGTGAAGGGAGAAAAGAGATGCATATCAAAGATATCTTAAATGAGGTGACAATTTCATGTTTATTACAGATTTTCAGAAAAAAATAGATGACTGTAAGCAGAAGATAGAAGAGGCAAAATCCAATGTGGTTGCTGATGAAGAACTAGGCCAACTTCAAAAACAGCTGGATGAGGAGCTCCAAACGGAGCACTTACTTCTGGAGGAGCTTAGATAAGTATTTGATTGCACCGATTGATGCTTTGCCAGATTACTGGCTTTTATCACTAAGATTGAGAGTTTCTCAATTACATGAACACAGTTATAGAGGAGAAGATTAACGAGCTAGATCAGCAAAGGCTCTCCATTGAAGAACGGAGTCAAAGTTTGAAGAAAATTCAACAAGATGATGAGAAGGCACTGTAAGTAATTGTCAGAAACATTGTGGCACAGATTTTACTCTCATTTTTGTACTTAGCATAGAATATCGCATGCTAAAAGGAGTCACCCAATGCCTTGATATGAGTATATCTGGTTTTGAAAAGTTTATCAGTATCTGGGTTGTACTTTTTTTTTCTCTCTTTTTTAGGGGATAATTGATCAAACTGATGCAAAGTACACCTTTAAAGAAGCTGGAGATAGGTTTTGGGCTCTTTTGTTTTCAAAACTAAAAGGGTTTTTAATGAATATTTCCTTAGATTATGGGTTGATTAGCAAAAAAGCTAAAAACAACATCATCTCCTACCAAAGAAACCTAGCCATTTGTCCTGGGCTTCAGCTATCTATTCGTGCCTTTTCTTTTGTTTTCTTCTATTTCATCTTTTTATCCCCATCTATTTTTTTTCCTCTTCTGTGTAATTATAATTTAGAAATTCAGTATTTGAGAAATTGTCTATTCGTAAAATCTTAATTATTGGTACAGCCTTTTCCATATAACAAGGGAATCAACTTGCTTCGCATAGGCTACACAAGCTTGCGTTGGTATAAGTTTTTTCAGTTCTATTTCTCCTATAGAATTGTCGTGAAGTTGGTAATGATTACTTTCAAATTGATGCTACATGATCCTGTTTCCTTGCATGTACGGCGAAAAAGGGGTATTGGCATGGTATTAGTTCTTGCATATTCTTACAATAAAAAGAAAATTGAGGTGAGAGATAGCTTGAGGTGGTTAAGCTTTCCACAGTTACAAAAACAGGGTGAGGGAGTGATTGGAGATTGCTCACCACAAACAAAGAAAACTAGAGGAAGGAATAGAGTCTATAAATATACTATTGACATGTATATGGAGTTGTGATTGTTAATTTAAAATAATACTGTTTCATTAATGATAGTTTCATCTATAAAAAAACTATAGGCTTAGGTTAATATGTTCTTAGTGTGTTGTGTCCTATTCTTTTTTTCTAAAAATAACCTGTCACCATAGTCGTTCGTGTCTCTGTTCCATGTCCATTTTCTTAGGAAATGATTATTGCAAATGACTTCTTTATTACTTAATTTCCCCTGCTTTGCAGTCTGTTCTGAAGGATTAATCAGGACATAAAAGCAGTTTCTGGGATATTCAGCCTGCTTGGCTGCTTCACACTAATTTGCACCATGGAACTATTGCAATTTGAAAATCTCAGTTACTAACATGCTACATAATTGGAAAAATCATCTGGTTGTGCTGTCACTGCACACCATCCCCCACTTCTGATGAAGGCATCCTGAAATTTGTCCATAGCTTCAAGCAGCTTGTTTAACCAAGCCCTCCTTTGCGTAGCCTATATATTTTTATCCTTGAAATGATACACAAGATGAAAATACTGGTATCATATCGGTTGTAATCATATCGGCAATGGACATATTGGATAATACTTATGGTATCGAATATTAAGAGAAAAAAAATCTGAAAATCATAAATTGGCATAACCGTATCAATTGTATCTGCCAATATATCGATCAAAATATTGGTCGTATCAACCTATTTATTGCCAATAAGACAACATATCATAATATTGTTACGGTATTAGAAAATATTGATATCTAGAGGCCTGATACTAATATATATTACCTGATTATTTTTATCGGTGACCGCACCTGTTTTGATAGATTATCATGTTAGAATCTATATCCATTAAAATAACCATGCCATGAGTCGTCAATCATCACTGAAAACTTAGTGATAACAAGAGATAGGAATTAGTAGGACCATCAACAAATACTCAGTAACTCTTTGCTTTTTTACATCTAGTTTCATATTGCATCTAGGGTAAATATGTGTTCTCGGATAACCCTATCCATTACCAATAATTGCTATTCCCTTTACACAAATGATTTGGGATTGATCAACATTGTTACGGATATGCAACTTGACCACGTATGTAAGAACATTAGAGATAATTACAAGACAGTGAAACAAGCAATAGGTAAGGTAG
The DNA here is from genome assembly GCA_033239525.1 of Nepenthes gracilis. Lineage (NCBI taxonomy): Eukaryota > Viridiplantae > Streptophyta > Magnoliopsida > Caryophyllales > Nepenthaceae > Nepenthes > Nepenthes gracilis. Next base: position 13,250,035 of record BSYO01000029.1, read on the forward strand.
TTGCATTGATTTCTGTAAGCAACCTTCCAGTACTAAAGAAGTTGGCAGTAGTCGTCTCACCTCTCACTTGTGCCCATGCTCTTTATAGGAGCACGAACATGACCTAGAAACAGGGAAGATGATTGGCAGTGGTAGAGTACAAGGTGGCTTATGCTTTCTTGATTATTGTGTGTACATCAGATAGCAGGTCATTATGTGCAAGTAAAAAACTTGGAAGAAGCCAAACATAATATTTACATGTATGCTTGTACCTATGGCACTTCTAGGGTTTCCATTGATCTGTTTCCCAGTATGGTTGTAGATGGTTTGTTAACTTTATTGATTTCTATTATAGACACGGTAGAAAAAACCTAAAATGATATAACTCGACATGAGCTGACACGAATTATCTGAATTTTACCTGCTTTAATTGGATTTGGTTTCAAAACCTTATGATTGGTATAGGTTGGGTTAGGGTTTGGGTTCACGATGTGCCAACATAAATTTAACCCAAATATAATATATACGACATAAAATAATATATGGATACTAACCTAGCCCTAATGTAAACTTAACTTTTACATTTTATTTTGTTTTGTATAATGTAGATTTTGATTCGAGAGTGATGACTTGCTTGGTATGTAGAGAATTACAGAATTTTTAGTTACCTTATAAATTTTAAATTGCTATTAGCTAAATTCTATTTAAGAATTTCTAAATAAATGGATAGAATTCTTATTTAAAAATAGATAATCTATTTCTTATTAAGTGGTTATCTCTATGTATATATTAAAAAGATACCTTGAAATGACTAAATTTAGATACTAGATAGCCGGATGTTTTCTAGTAATGACTAATGGCTTCTCACAAAATTGATGAAATTTGTTTATGCAAAACATTGATTAGCTCTATCTAAGAACTTCTAATTGAGATAAGAATACATTATATTGTATAAAAAGGTCTTTTGTACCAGTCCAATCCTCAGTTTTTTAATTCTCGAACCTAGAGTGATAGTTAGAATATTTTTGTAAGTTTTTATAAGTTAAATTAGATTTAGTAGATTATAAATTTGAATATTTGTTATTTACATTGTTTTGTTGACTTAATTGATTTGGGAAGTTTACTAATATTATCAAAATTTTCATATTTTTCTTAAGAGAAAAAGAGTAGTTTTGGGTTGGATTTGAATTCTAGTATGACTCATATTATTGAGCTATTTACTTATAACCCATATTGTTGAGCTTTTACTCAACCTGAACTATTTTGTGTTGGGCTTGGATTGTGAGTTTAAAGTAATGGGTTTGTGTACATTACATGGAGTGCTATTATAGTCCTAGTAGGCTAGCTGGCTCTTATGTCTACCTAATGGTTGGGATTAAAAGTTAAAAAATAAATGGTAAAAATTGTCTTAAGTGATTTAAATAGTTGTTCAATCTATATGATTCATTTTTTAACTTTTAATCTTATTGAGAGTATCATAACAGCTATCTATTAAATGCATACCATAGCCAAGTTCTAAGTCTCATGTTTTAGATTGTTTATGAAATGGCATGTACTTTGTGGTGAAAAATTGAAGGGGTTGTAAGTGATTTTGAGAGTACTCTAATGGTGCATTTAGGAATACTGTATGGAGCATATTTCCTGAATGCTTCCGCGGTTGCTGCACTGTTTTCTGCACTTACTAAATTACAACTGTCACCATTATTTGATGTGTTACACTTTCAAATTAACTATAGTGATAGGGAAATCCACTAAATTTTGCACCTTTTTCTGTATTTTCTCTGGAAATTAATAAAGTTAATTTTCTCACCATTCTCTCTTGGTTAAAGTCTTTGCTCAAGTGGTTTTGTTTGGTCAATTTTGCTTTATGTCCGCATTTTTATAATTGTTTTAGCATGGGTAGTAGTCTTCTTCTATGCTCCATAACCTGAGAGCTCATTGTCATCTTGCAGCACAAAGCTTTCATTCTATGCTTCTGTCACAAATATCATTCCTGATTTGGACAGCAAATGTAATTTCTCTGGACGTATCCTTGTCTAATGCTATGCCATACTGTTTGACAAAGGAAAAACAAAAAGTCTCCCACTGATCTGGCTCTCTATGCACATGTTTTTATCCTAGATAAAAATATCAGTATCGGTATTGGTTATAACATTATCAGTATCAACCATATCGGATGACATATACCGATATCGGATTTTTTAACAAATTATAACCCAGTGGAAAAATATCGGCTGATGTATCGGAAAATATTGAGCGTATTAGTTAATATTTTGTCAATATAGCAACATTTCGTGATTTCATTACCATATGGAAAAATGTCAGTCATGGTTTCTAATACTGATATATATCAGCCGATTTTTGGCATATCAATTAATATGTATTAATATCATGTGTAATTTTTTTTTAAAATCGTAATCTAAAAGACAAATATTAGCTGTTATATTGAAAAATATTTGGTATATCTGTTGATATTTTGTCAATACATCCGCTGTTGGATGTAAATTTTTTTGCAAATCATGACGTATGTGACAAATATTTACTGATAAATCAAAAAAATATCAAGTTTATGGGCTGATTTTTTATCGATAGTGACTTGTAATTTTGCAGTTGTATTGATAAATATCGATTTGGGATCCTAATAATGGTATTTATCGACTGATATTTTTCATATCGGTTGATATTTTATTCTATGATATCTGTATTCTATCTTCTTCTTCTTCTTCTTCTTTTCTTCCAATTTGATTCTCCTTAAAACTGACCAACAGAGATTGTGCGAAGGGATAAACAGGTGGCTCAGAGATTTGATTTTGATCCAGCAAAGGAAGATTCTTATGATATATGTAACAGCATTTGGAAGATGATTAATCACTGATTGTTCTCCCCTTCAATGGGAAGTATGTAACCAGTGTGTGATTGCTTGTATTTTCTGTCTTCTGGCCTTGATCTTCAAGCCAGGCACTCTCTACTTTCAAAGCTCTAATTTAGTAGTTCTTAAACTTCTTATGATTAACTTGGTTACTTCGGTTCCCATTTAACCATTGATGAAAATATCGGTGTCAGTAACATTGGATGATACATATTGATATCAAATATTTTTCGTTAGATCAAAAACATATAGGGTAAATATTGCCGAATAAATCAGAAAAATATCAGGTTTTTTGACTAATATTTAGAATGTCTATATGAGCAGTTCGATGATGATATATATAGATTAGTGTTTAATTTCGTGGATTTATCTTATATTAACTTTTTAAAAGCATTAGATCCGTTATTACTTATATAATTTTTAGGTAAAATGATACATTTTTTAGATAATCGATGTTAGGGGGCGTTCTTTGTACATCGTTGAGACAGTACTTAAGTAATCGTGAGCCTTTAACCATTGAATTTTAATCCAATAGATAAAATTTTAACACATTAAAAATATTATATGTAGTTAATTTTTAAAGTTTTTTGTTATAATATTACTATTTAATAAATATTAAGTTAAATGTTAAAAAATTTTTAAATAAAAATTTATATTAGACATTTATATTTAATATTTAAATTATCACTATTGAATTAAAAATAATCTAATGGTGATTAACGAAGAAGCATGATCTCTTGACCCATCCCATGAGCATGTTCGATAGACTAATGACAAGGCCACTCTTGCACTTTGGTCATTCCGAAAACACGATAGCTCGATCATTTTGGCACTCAGATAACTTGATATTCTAATATCATATTTTTTTTAAGTAGCCCGATTGTTTTTAAATATTATATACTTAAATTTTTTTATTTTTTTATTTTTTTATCAACTTTTACTAGAAAATATGATTATATTTTATATAATCATCATGTCAAATTATTACAATATTTTAAAATGCAATAATATACAATTTAAAATGGTATATAAAAAAATTATTGTAATATTATAATGATATTAGGTGAAGAAAAATATAGGGTAGACGGCCTGTCATTGTTGGAGATCGGTGGACTCATCAGAGTCAACAACCAAATGGGAATTACTTTCTACGTAATTATTTTTTTTTTGAAAAAAATATATATTATGGATTAAATATTTAATAAATATTAATATTATAAAAATTTTATAAAGATATTATATATAATTTTTTATATTTTAAAAAATTCAATTTTTCATGTTGATTTATAGTTTTTTTTTTTTTGGTTGAGTTATTTTTTATTTTTCTATCAATTTAGGTAGTACGAACAGTTGATTATAAAATTTAAGGGAGACGTTAAGGGATTGAGGGGGCATCCTTATCCCCAATGGAGAAGGATCGTCCTTCTCTCATCTGAACCGTCGGATGTAAAATCCGACGGCTACGTATTTTGGATGATTAAATTTAAAATTGAACGGTCCACATTATATAATCCATTCAAAACGTGTAAACCGTCGGATTTTGTATCCGACGGTTCAGATGGGGAGAAGAACGGTCCTTCTCCACAAGGAAGAAGGACGCTTCCCGGATTCGACGTTAAAGAAGTAAATAAATAAAATCATAAATAAGTAAAATAAAAAAGAAAATATTTCCCTGTTACAAAATATATAAAAAAAAAAAACCATGACCGACACAATGCTTTATTTATATATTTATTTATTTATTTATTTTTGTCCTTCGTCACTGTTGTTCTGACTCTCCTCTCACTAGCCATTGAAGAGAGAGGCGCAGCATTTCACACTCTTTCTCTCCACCCCAAATGCGTAATTGTTAATCAGAGATTGGATCTAGGATCTGGGCAGCTGTTGAGACACTAATTCTAGACCAAATTTGCATGATCTTCGTGAGTTGGGTAGTGGTGGTGACGGCGGCGGCGCGTATATTGGCGCGTAATTCGTTTTATCAAGTGGTAAGGGGATCAATCGGCTGGGTTGTGGTGGTTTGAGGTGAGGAGGGGGAAGGAGAGGGAATAAGAATGTTTGGGAGGGATCCGTGGGGAGGGCCGCTGGAGATAAACGCGGCGGACTCAGCGACGGACGACGATCGGAGCAGGAACTTGCAGGAGTACGACAGGGCGGCGCTGTCGTCTCGCCAGCTGGATGAGACGCAGCAGAGCTGGCTGCTGGGGCCAGCCGAGCAGAAGAAGAAAAAGAAGTACGTGGATCTGGGCTGCATTGTCGTCAGCCGCAAGATCTTCGTGTGGACTGTCGGCACAGTCGTCGCCGCCGCGCTCTTAGTCGGATTAATAATTCTCATTGTCAAGACTGTCCCTCGCCACCACCATCCGCCACCTCCGCCCGACGACTATACACTTGCTCTTCACAAGGCCCTCATGTTCTTCAACGCACAGCGCTGTATGCCTCTTCATTTCCCCCTCTTCCTCAATCTACCACACCAATACCTACATTTGTCATTTGTTTTGTCTTCAGTCATCCTTGTGTTTGAAATTGTTTTTGTCAAATTCTTTTTTCATGTTTCTTTAACATATTAGCAGCTAACGAATGCAGTTTAACTTATTGATTATTCCCTGCTTAGCTGGGTTAATTTGAAGAATCAGTTGTTTTTTTCTGCTAGGGGGAATAATTCTAAATGAAAATCTGATCGCGCTAGAGAGAGATCATGAACGCCGCTTATTTAGGAAATCATGAATTTATTTTTTAATTAATTTTTTCTGAACCATTTCTAGATCTGAATGCAGAGCTTCCCCCTCCCAGTAGGAATTTCTTAGAAATTGATCTGTCATGAAATCCATTTTCAACAGATCAAGGAATATGCGGCTGTTATTAATAGATATGTTGTTGTTGCTGCTTCTACTGTTGCAATTTCCTTCCTCAAACTTCGTTATCTCTTCTTGTTATCTGAATTGCTTTCTCCTTTTCTGGATCAAATTTTGTGCAGCTGGAAAGCTACCCAAACACAATAATGTGTCGTGGAGGGGTGACTCATGTTTGAACGATGGAAAATCGGACTCTTCCACCATTTTCAAAGATCTGAAGGGGGGTTACTACGATGCTGGAGATGCGATCAAGTTTCACTTTCCTGCATCTTTTGTTATAACTATGTTGAGTTGGAGCGTCATTGAATATAGTGCCAAATATGACGCCGCCGGGGAGCTCAACCATGCCAAGGACATCATTAAGTGGGGCACTGATTACTTTCTCAAGACATTTAACTCTTCAGCTGATTCTATTGACAGAGTTGTGGCACAGGTAAAAGCTTGTTTTCTTGTTCCTATTTGCTCTTGGATCCGATTGTTAGGTTCCATCTCTTGATCGATCCAATTTGCTTATCAAACCAGATCTGAATCTCCTGAAATTTGACAATTTTCACATTTTTTAGAAGAAACCCATTTGAAATTCCATCAATTACGCTTCTATCAAAAACACACTAGTCAAGCCAATCCTCTCATTCTCCTGATTAAGCATATTACATAAAATGCATCTATTTAACCACTTAAAGGATTTTTTTGTGAACCCTTCTGAGGAGTCATGTATCAATCCAGTATCTAGAAGAAAGGACTTTGAAGAAAAATAAATGTGAAGAAAAACTTCAGCAAAGTGTTCACTTCCTTTTCACCAAACATTAAATTAAGCTCAAATTTTCCTACGATGAATAAACAGGTTTATACAAGTAAGATGAGATAACCATTCCTAAACAAGCTATGCTAATAGAGAAAGTTTCATTTGCGATGGCTTTTGTATAATTTACGACAGGTTGGAATTGGCGATACTTCAGGAGGCAGTACAACTCCTAATGATCATTACTGCTGGATGCGGCCTGAAGATATTGATTATCCAAGACCGGTGACCGAGTGTCATGATTGCTCCGATCTTGCTGGAGAGATGGCTGCTGCTTTGGCCTCTGCATCCATTGTCTTCAAAGATAACAAGGCTTATTCTCAGAAACTTGTGCATGGTGCCAAAACACTTTTCAAGTTTGCAAGGGAAAATAGAGGAAGATACAGTGGTGGTGGTACTGATGCTTCACATTTCTATAATTCCACCATGTATTGGGATGAATTTATATGGGGTGCTGCTTGGCTATATTATGCAACCGGAAACTCTTCGTATCTTCAGCTTGCAACTACTTCTGGTCTTGCCAAGCATGCTGGTGCTTTCTGGACTTCCCCAGATTATGGTGTCCTAAGCTGGGACAACAAGCTAACTGGAGCTCAAGTAAGTCTTTTTAGCTACTAGTTAACTTTGTTCCATCTCCTGTTTCTTTATCAGTCGTCTAGTTTAGAGTTTTGCTTATTTTCTGTGACCTCTGTGTTCCTCTGCATGTGGAGCTTGTCTTGGTGACATAATTTTAAGGACAGACACTTCACCCAAGCTAGTGTTCCGGAATATTTTGTTGATTTTCTTTTTTTTTTTTCCACTTCGGTACGGTTGGACATGTTGAGTTATTTGTAATTTTTTTAAAAATAGTTTTTGATATAAAATTAAAGAAATGGAGTCATTTGGTTTAGAAATAATAAAAATCCAAAACCCTTGTTATCTTTTTTTTCCCTGATCAATTATATTATCTATCTATAAATTAACTATAAATTTTAGTTACTATATCCCCAATGAATCATGTCCTCATTCTTAGAAAAATAACGTATTGGTGTTATGTCCGTGTCCATGCTTCTTATGCACATATTATTGTTCCATGACCCAGTACATTGCAGTTGATATTCATTTTGACTGAAATGGAAGAGAATGAACAAATTCTCACCTGAGCCATCATCTTTTCCCGTTCCTGACATTTTTTTGTTTCTCTTGGCTAAAAGCTGGATATGTTACTCTGAAGCCAATTACCTCCTAGTGTTCAGAATATCTGGCTATGTTACTGCAATTAATGGTATAAAACCACGGAATAAAATATCAATATCACTATCGATATTGTTATTTTTATCAATCGTTGTATTTGTGTTAGACATATTAGAAATATAGTATTGGATATATTGGATGAAAAACAAATTTCTGATATTATCCTTAAGCCTAAAAAGAAGCCTCTCATTGAACGGGAAAGAAAAGATAGTGACAAAGATGTTTGAGCCTGTGAACTAGTCAGTCACTTGAGGTAGATAATTTGCAGTAATCTTCAGTCCATTATTTGTGGCTCAGCTTATGAAACATGAGGAGGTTAACTCCAATGAGAGGACTGAGTTTCTGGTGGGATTGGTTCTTGTGAAACCAGCGTGAACTGTCCTAGAATATTCGTGGATTTGATAAAGTCAACTGGCTATTCTTCACACGAGTGATAAATGAGAAGAACTACCTTATCCAGGATCCTGTTGACAATTAAATGTCTGATGTTTGAAATTGGAGCTCCATTAGCAAGCTGTTTTTCATGCTAACATGTCCCAGTATTGTCCTCATTGTGTGTACACGGCAGTTTCCTACCTTAATATTGTAATTAAAGGGCAGACCGGCAAATCACGCTCTGCTTGGGGATATAGAGTAGTCAGACCACTTTTAAGCCTATTATATACAGCTTTGCCTTACATTATACAAGATATCATTTCCATAACTCAAGCCCATGATCACTAAGTCACACTAGCAAAAATACTGTAATTGATAGTGATAATAAATTCTGGTTGTCACTGGCATTGTACATATTGCTTCAAATATGAAGCATAATCTTCTGAAAAAGAAAAACAAGTTTTATTTGCTCTTTCCTTTGTCTCAGCGTACTACTGGCCAATGTGATTGGTTGTCTTATTTTGAATTCCCACATGCCAATTTATAAGCTTTACTACTACCTCCTTACCACAGACATGTAGTTGATTTATCGTGACATTTGATTGCAGAATACTGATACAAATATCGGCCGATATGTATCAGTATCGGTTTGTTGATACTGAGATTTTTTAATACTACGATAATATTATGATATATTGTCGTAGTGATGATTTATCCCAATATATCGGCCAATATGACCAATTTATCAGTTGATACGACTCCGTTTGTTTATTATTTTTAGAAAAAATTTTTTTTTTTTGATATATATAATACCAATATATATTGTTTAATATATCTAATATCGATACGGCAATTGCCTATACTAATATTTTCATTCATACTGATGACTCATCTTAGAAATTAGAAGCTTCTTGCATATTGTCCAATGACATAGGAATTCCTGCTTTTGCAACTTGATGAATTGTTCTTATTTTCAATTGATTATAGGTACTTTTGAGTCGTTTGCGATTGTTCTTGAGCCCTGGATACCCATATGAAGAAATACTGAGCACTTTCCACAATCAAACTGGTATAATCATGTGCTCATACTTACCCGTCTTCACGAGCTTTAACAGAACAAAAGGTGAAGTATATCCTTTTGTCATTGGCATTCTGCATTGTGCATTTTTGTTGTTGATATTGTACAAGAATTCTCATTTTCCCTTGTTGGCCATACTATAGGAGGCTTGATTCAATTAAACCATGGAAGGCCTCAACCTCTTCAATATGTCGTGAATGCAGCATTCTTGGCTGCCCTTTACAGTGACTATCTTGATGCTGCTGATACACCTGGATGGTATTGTGGGCCCAATTTCTACTCAACTGATGTGCTGCGTGACTTTGCCAAGACCCAGGTATTTGAGCTGCATTTCCTATGATGTGGTGCTGTAGTATTTTGTCTGAACTTAACTGGTGTGGTATTTATAGGTGAGGCCATGCACATGGAGTTTGGCACAATTTTACCAAATGCGGGCAGGGATTTGTTGTTACCAAAAAGAAAATGTTGGGGGTCGGTTTTCGGGGCTTGAGTTAGGCCAAGTGTAACAACATTAGTTCAAGAACCAATTATCCATCAAAAGAATAGCCCAGTGCATGAAGCTTCTAATATGCTTGGGGTCTAAGGGGGATCAAACCATTTTAGGTTTATTTTACACAGTCTTACCTTGAATTTTACAAGTGGCCATTTTCATAGCTCGAACTTGTAATCATGAACTCATGATGTAAATGTTGAGTCTATTGTACGTGGTTTTATCGGACCTTCTTATACACCTTTCCTCATCTTATTTTTTAAAAGTGCAACCACTAAACCTTGATATTTTCATCTATTATCTTATCTTTTAGTGTTACTCTATTTATTTTTCTTAGTATTATTATCTTTGCAAAGCTTATTTTTATATATTTTTTATTTCCCAATATTCAGATTCATAAAATATAATAGGTCTAATAATTATTTTATAAAATTTTTCTTCCAATTTTAAAAGTATATTGCGTTGAGTCATGCCAACAGGAATAAGATACCAATAATTCTACAAACACGTAAGTTTTTCATGCGGGTCTCCAAGCCTATTTTTGTTTAATTGTTTCCCAATTTATCTTACTATATCTCCAATTTGGAGCAGATCAACTACATTCTCGGCAAGAATCCTCAGAAAATGAGCTATGTGGTGGGGTTCGGCGACCACTATCCAAGGCATGTACACCACAGAGGTGCATCTATTCCAAAGAACAAGATCAAGTATTCTTGCACAGGAGGTTGGAAGTGGAGGGATTCTAAGCAGCAGAATCCAAACACCATCGTCGGAGCCATGGTTGCCGGTCCCGACATGCACGATGGCTTCCACGATGTCCGCACCAACTACAACTACACGGAGCCGACCATTGCAGGCAATGCTGGATTAGTCGCCGCCCTTGTCGCTCTGTCCAATGGCAAGACTCTTGGAATCGACAAGAACACCATTTTCTCTGCTGTCCCTCCCATGTTTCCATCCACGCCACCACCTCCCGCACCGTGGAAACCATGAGCCAATTTGCTATGTCACTGTGCTCATAAGTCTGTCGATTTTGCTGGAGCATTTGAGTTCCTTGAAGGAAAATATGATACCAAGCATAATCCGGAACGAAGGCGGCATCGAGTTAAGCCTTCTAACATGGTGGTTTTGAATTTCTGTTAATTTGTTGATTGTCATTTGTTACATAGATATATACAGGCTGCATTGAGTAAATTTTCCATCAAAAGGGCAAAAAAAGGAAAAGAAAAATATACAGAATCAATAATGTATTCTTTGGGATATCATAATGACCACATGTTTGTAATATGGATTTCAGAACTGATGAATTTCAGCTCATATCTATTGGTTATATGCCCATTGCTGAATTCTATTAGCATCTATTTAAATCCAAAAAGATTTTTAAAAAATTAAAAGAAATTATTTTTTATATTTAGATTGTATGAAAAATTATAAAAAAAATATTTTAAAAAATATGTATTAAAATACTATATTTAAAGAAAATAATTTTTTTGTTTTTTCCCCTTGTTATTAATTTTTCTTCCTTTAAATTGTCTAAGATTCTGATAAATCCTCAATATCACAAATTTTTTATATTTTTATTATATTTTTTTAAGTTCTCAAGATATTTATTTAGAAAACATTTATATAACCCCAAACTATTTGCCTATTTATTATCACATTACTGACTTATTCAAATAGAAACCAAACTTCTGACCTCCACCCTCCAAATCTAAAGTGAAGACAGTCAGCTGCCAAATTAAGATGTCACATTAGAGAATTGTTATGATTCCCCCATCTTCTATGTTTTCTCATACACTTAATAGTTAAAATTCAAAATTTAAAAACAAAGGATAAATATTATATCAGTTATTATAAAAATTTAATACAATATTTATCAGTTATCAAAGCATAAATATTATATCAGTCATTGTCAAATCCTATAATTAAAATGTGATGAGTGATTCTAAAATACAATCACAAAGAAAATTATTAATATCAGTGTGTCAAATATAAATAAATTGCTAGTTAAATATATAAAAATATAAATAATTAATTAAATAATATTAAAAAAATTAAATATAAAATTTATAAAAATTAAACTGTAACACTATGATGCGTGCTGAGCTCTGTTTTGGACCGAGGTGAGCTGCTTCAAGATCGCCGAGGTGAGTTGCTACAAGGACGCCGAGGTTTAAGATATCGAGGTGTTGAATATCACCTCGGTTGTTTAACTAAAATACAGAGAACACAGCAGAAAGAGAAGCAGAACAGAGAAGGAGTTCGGCTGAAGGAGGAAGAAAATCGGACTGAGAGGGAAGAAGTGAAGACAGGAGAGGAGAATAATCCTTCTTTCCTTCTGTATTCCCACTAAGTCCATTTAAGGGACGCAGAAGCACACATAAGCAACAGAAATGGTAAATAACGGAATCACATGGCCAGAAAACAGAATGAGAAAATAGAATTCCACATGTGGTGTGTGCGATAATAACGGCAATGCAAAATTAATAAAAATCCCTAAATTTGGAGGGAAGTCGGATTTGGCGGGAACTGCAACGGTTGTCTGCTGGGCGAAATAAAGCTATGGTTGTAACTGCTGTATCAGTGTCCCCATCTTCCACCATTGGTTGTGCCTCCACTGGCTGTGCTATTGGGTACTGAGAAATTAGGCCCATAACATTCTATATGGCTAACATTAGTTGGATTTTGGTAACTTAATGGCCCTCATTTTATTTTATTCAAAGAAATATAAAATATTGTTTAAAATTTTTTAAGAATTAAAGTATTAAAATGCTCATATTATAAAAAAAAATAAATAAAACCCTTTATTCTATTTTTTTAATTTTATAAAATATTAGACAGTATCAATTAAAATCAAGATCCAACGGCTATAGGCCCGCGTGCCTCGTGGCTCACTCCATAAGCCAATGAGAAATTATCGGGTTTCATTCATTTTAACCGGGTTTGGGTTATGGTAAAACTCAAATTTATAATTAGATTTGAACTGAGTTTATATTTTATTAGGTTTACCATTTATTATTATTATTTTTTAATTTTAACTAACTTATATTTGATTTATATCATAAATAGATTTAATAGTCAAAAAAATGGGTCAAGGTTAGCCAACGGGAAATGAGGGGCTCAACAAGAAAGGCTAAAACATGAATCAAACGGTCAACGCCAGCATTGACCGACTGAGGTACAGCAAGTAGCCTACTCGCGCTAATGACGGTCAACCCGTGCGTTGACCAGAATCACTGTAACAACAAGCCAAGAATAAAAAGGCTTTTCACGGGCCTGACCCACTTGGGGCCACGCTCCAACAGGCGGTCAGTAACGGCTTTTTTCCTAACCCTATGCCTTCCATGATTCCAACTAGTTCCAAAAAAAGACGTTAACAAGATCGGCGCCTTTCCCATAAGAAAGGCGCCAGATCTTCCCAATTCCTACCAAGTGGAACCTTCCAACGGTAATATACTTGAAAAGAAGGCAGAAAATTTGGAAAGCCGCTACCGACAGAGAAGGAAACGATCCCAACTAATTAGGCAACACGTGTCTTCCTCACAAAGATGGTCGCCTAAACATGGCGCAGGGAATCACACCTTCCAACCAAGGAAGATCACCCAGCCGCCATTAAAAAGAGCCCTAGGGTCTTCGCTCAGGGCACGCGAACAACCACTCATACAACACCTACTACTGCGCTCTTAACTAAGCATCCCTGAACGATTCCCTACTCTCTCTCTGCATAGCATCCTAACTTGCTGAGAGAAAGAACACAATTCAAAGGCATACAGGCGCTCTTTCTATTGACAGACGCCTACTGCCTTCACCCACCATCCAAATTCAAGAGACGGCATTGCCTCTCTTTCATCTGAAAACCAACATACTCTCATACTCACCTTCTCAATTCTCGTTTTCAGCTACCTTCCCAGATTTCGAAAGCTGTTTATTGACTTGAGTGTCGGATTATTTTCGGTGGAACAACTTTCCGTCGACATACGTGACTTCCTGCTCATTTTAGTGGTGTGCGTGATCCAAACTCGGTGAACGAGCCGAACCGGGACATATTTTTCGCCCGAATCTACTCGAAGTTTGGATCCAAGGACGCATCATTTTGGCGCCGTCTATGAGAAGCGCTTACAAAAAGCCAACCACAATCCCTCACAACGCTCTCTTTTCACTGCAAGACTCATCTACAATGGTGAATACGAGAGCCCAAGCTAGCGATCCAACTAGAGACGCCACTTCTCCCAACCATGACAACGTTGTTGGTACCCTGGTCAACGGGACGACAGGCGGGGCGCCTACGCATTTCTTTCAACAACTGATGGAGCAGATGCAGACCAACAACCGTCTGCTCCAAATACTTTGCTCTCGACAAGAGCAGCCACGGCAGGGGGCTTTGCCAGCAATCGTCCCTGAGCTGGCCACCAGAAAAGGTGGCCAGAGGAAAAAGAATCCAACCAGAAGGCCCGACAGACCGGCGAATAATCAAATCCCAACCTCTTCGCACTCCAGGCCAGAACAGGCGTGAAGAGCACTCTGGGAGTACAATGCCGGGAGCAAGTCCGGAAAGAAGAAATCTCCAATACTCTCGGACAAAAAATGAAAACTTAGTCTTTGTGGGCCTTTCTCGATCAATCGGGTCATTGAGGCAAGAACTGGCTCGGGCTACTAGACCCTCTCGGGATAAAACGAGTTGAGGGCTTACTTGAACTCTAAGAGATCTACTAACGTCACAATTTATGCAGATCCACGGGTGGATAAGATTTGGAACTACGTGTTTAAGGACGATGAGCACACCATTGACCTTGACAGATCTCCTTTCGGTGAAAATCCCAATCGTCATTGCCCACCAAATTTAAGATGCCTTCCCTTAACTCATCCGATGGGAGTAGGGATCCAGTTGACCATCTGGATCACTTTCGCACCCATCTGAGTCTACAATGGTTGGAAAACTCAACAATGTGCTGCTACTTCCTACTCACACTGAAGGGAGATGCCCGTATCTGATTTCATCACCTCCCTTCAAACACCATCAGCAGCTTTCAGGATCTCACAGATCTCTTCCTGGCACAGTATGCCTCGAGCCGACGAAAAGAGAAGCAGCCGTGGCATCTCTCCCACATCAAGCAAAAGTGAGGAGAAAACCCGCGGAGATTTCTGGGCCGCTTTGTGGCAGAGGTCAGGCAGATTCCCCGGATCACGGAAGAGATGAAACTAGGCAATTTCATCTCCGCACTGACCTACGGGGACTTCTTTAAGCACCTGGCCAACAAGAATCCCTAGATCTTCCGGGTGGCAGAATCAATCACCAAGGCTTACGCAGCGGCAGAGGAGGCCAACGAAACAAAACGCCTAGAATGGGCAGATCAACCTCGCTCATTCCCTGGAGAGAAAAAAAGAAAATACAGCAGCGGTGATCACTCCCATCGGAAGCAGCGCAGAATTGGGCCGCTAGAACGTAGAGATCATGGGCCCACCAGCTTTACGCCCCTAATGGACACACGCTCAAATGTCTTTATGCAGATCCGCGGAAAAAAATTTTCTTGAAGTGGCCCAAACCACTGAAGAAGGACACCGAAAACCAGTCAAAGTACTGCGATTTTTGCCGTTCTGCTCGACATTCTACTGAAGAATGCAAAACATTGCAGAGGGAGATTGAGGAGCTGATTCGCAGGGGCTACCTCACCAAGTTTGTCAATGGCCCTGGGTAGAGTTCTGGAGTAGCTGGCGGAGAAGGGCAGGAGCCGTATCCTCCCTGAAATCGGGTTACAGTAGCGATGGTTAATATGATCACCACCCGACCTGCCAAAAACCCAACTGATGACAAGGAGCAGCAGATTGGGAGGAAAAAGTAGCGCACGGTGGACAACATAATTAGCTTCAATGATGATGATTTGACTCATGTAATGTCCCTCCATGCTGACCCCTTGTTGTATCCGCTCTCGTTTCAGGCAGTAGCGTCGACTACCAATTGAAGTGAGTATTTATTGATAATGGTAGTTCAAAGGACTTGCTTTACTTAGATATATTCTTTAACTAGGCTTAAAAAAGAACCAATTAAAACTTACTGAAGGCCCATTGTATGGCCTTGACAACGAGCCGGTGCCCGTCCAAGGAATAATCCAACTGGAGGTCACTTTGGGCACGTATCCAAAAACAGCGAGTTCGTCGCTCACCTTCTTGGTGGTTGACCTGCCCTCTGTTTATAATGTTATACTAGGCAAACCGTGCTTAACAGCATTTGGGGCAATCACCTCGATTTCATACCTCAAGATGAAGTTCCCAATGCCTTATGGTGTAGGAGAGGTGTTAGACAACCAAGTTACTGGACGGACATGTTACATGTCTCAAATTGCCCCTAGCGGCAGCACTAGAATAGTTGGAGAACTCGATCATCGAGACGAGACAATCCTGCAACAAGCGCAGTCCGACGAAACCACAGATCTAGTCCCACTAAACTCGGAAGAATCGGAAAGATGAGTACAAATCGGCGACTCACTCACCGGAACACTACGCGATGAATTGATCGTGTTCCTACGACGGAACGCTGATATTTTTGCATGGACTCTAGCAGACATGCTTGGGATTCCGGCTGAGGTGATGATCCACAAGTTGGGGCTTGATCCTGGCTGGAAGCCCATTAAGTAAAAGCGGAGGAACCACTCCGTAGAAAAACTGATCACCATCTGGGATGAGGTGAAGAAACTGCTGTACGCAAGATTTATTAGAGAAATCCACTATCCGAATTGGCTCTCTAATATTGTCCTGGTAAAGAAAAGCAATGGAAAATGACGGATGTGTGTCGATTTCACCGACGTTAACAAAGCCTGCCCAAAGGACAGCTTTTCCTTACCCAAGATCGACCTGCTGGTTGACCCGACTGCCGGATATGAGCTGCTAAGCTTCATGGATGCCTATTCGGGTTACAATCAGATTCGGATGAGTCTACAAGACGAGGAGCACACCTCATTCATGACAGATCAGGGCACCTACTGCTACAAAGTGATGCCCTTCGGACTGAAAAACGCTGGAGCAGCCTATCAACAACTGGTCAACAAGATGTTTGAAAAACAGATTGGTCGCAGCATGGAGGTCTACGTCGACAACATGCTCGTCAAGAGCAGGGTTACTAGCGACCACATCCGCAACCTGGCAGAGTTTTTCAGGTGCTCCGTAAGCATCACATGAAGTTGAACCCGGCTAAGTGTGTCTTCGGGGTAGCCTCTGGTGAATTCTTGGGTTTCATCATCTCCTAACGGGGGATTGAGGCAAACCTAGAGAAGATTAAGGCCCTCGCAAACATGGCTCCCCCGCGGAGCATAAAGGACGTCCAGCGATTGACTAGAAGGCTAGCAGCGTTGTCCTACTTCCTCGCGAAGTCTGGCGACAAGTACTAGCCCTTCTTTAATGCCCTAAGAGGGACAAAATCTAACGGGTTTTAAAGGACAGTAAACTGCCAGACAGCCTTCGATGAATTGAAACAGTATCTGGCCAACCCGCCATTACTAGTGTCACCCAAGGGAGGAGAAGAGCTGTATCTTTACCTCGCGGTGTCGGAAGTATCCCTCAGTTTTATCCTTGTACGCCAGGACTCCGACACTCAACGGCCGGTCTGCTACGTGAGTAAAACGTTGATCGGCCCAGAGACCCGCTACTCAAGCGCGGAAAAGCTGGCCTTAGCACTTGTATTCTCTGCGCGAAAGTTAAGGTCATACTTTCAGGCGCACCGTGTAGTGGTCCTCACAGACCAACCTCTGAAAAATATACTCCAGAAACTCAACATTTCTGAACTGATGGTAAAATTGGCTATCGAGTTGGGCGAGTTTGATATCAAATTTCGGCCCAGACCTGCTGTAAAAGCACAGGCTCTAGCCGACTTCATTGTTGAGACCACGACCCCAATTCTCGAAGAACAGCCCGCAGAAAGCGCAGTACATCTTGACGGAGTTCTAGAATGGGTACTCCACGTAGACGGATTGTCTACGGACGCCAGCAATGGCGCTGGAGTGGTCCTCACCACCCCAAACGGGTTTGAGGTGAAGTATTCCGTCAGACTCCATTTCCCGGCAACCAACAACGTTGTCGAATACGAAACCTTATTAGCCAGATTACGATTAGCAAAGGAGTGCTCTGCCAAGAGATTGACGGTCTACAACAACTCCGAACTGATCGCTAACCATGTTAACGGAGATTTCGAGGTAAGCAACCCTCACCTGGCCAAGTATTTGGCAAAGGCGAGGGAGACCGCCCAGGGTTTCGACAAACTAACCCTGGTTCATGTTCCCAGAACTAAAAACTGGAAGGCAGACCAGCTAGCTATAGACGTTGCAATCGAAAATCCAAAACAGTACTCAAACGACATGAGGGAGATTCTGAACGGTCCCAGCATAGAGAAGCAAGAGGCGATGCAGATTTTCGAAGCGAAAAATTAGATGACGCCCTATCTTAGCTATCTGGCTGATGGATCATTGCCAGAAGACACAGAGAAAGCTAAGCGAATCAAAAAGACAACCGGCTGCTATACTGTGGTTGATGGGCAGCTATATCGTCGTGGGTACTCAACCCCATACCTTCGATGCCTAACTCCCGAAGAGGCTGACTACGGCTTGGGCGAAGTGCACCTTAGGATTTGCGAAGCACATGTCGGTGGAAAGAACTTAGCCTTCAAGATCATGCGACAAGGCTACTACTGGCCCTCGATGGAAAAGGACGCGCTTGAATTTGTGAAGAAATGTAAAAGCTGCCAACTTCACAGTAACTTTCACCGCTAGCCGTCTGCTGACCTGAAGACACTTTGTGACGGAACGGATTATTCTCCATTGAATAACCTCCGTCAATGTCTAAACACACCCTAGAGCCCATAATTAACCTATAGACTCTCTGCTTTAAAATCCTAGGCAGAGTTTCCTCCCGCAACCTGGACGAAAACCGAAATACAACCTGCTTAAATATCATTCTATACAAGCACACATCTAATCTAGAGGCTTAACTCAAAGCCTACAACACGCCACACAGGATCACAACGCAGCCATAACATCCATGGCTCCAATATAGTACTCAACCTACAGTACTGGATCTAGAGAGATGCCATCTAATGAAACCAAAATCAAATATATATATACAGACACGGAAGCATAACTAAATCATCATACATCTGCGGAAGCATAATAAAACCATAAAATAGCAACAATGAGCCACGCCAACCGCGAGCTGCCGGCCCACAAATCGATCCAACTCTAAGTCCAAATCTTCGATCACTCGGGTCCACGACCAATCACATCAAGCACGCCTCTCCTTGCTCTATCTATCCGGCGTCGCTAAGTGTTCTCATCCGAAAGGAAAACATCAACTGCAAGAGTGAGCTAACACTTTAGCAAATGTAATCATAAACAATTCTCCAAGTCATATTCAAGAAATAAGGAAGGAACAGAACAACAGAATCACTCGATTCCTACGATTCTGCCATTACATTGGTCGATCATTAATCAATCACTTGATTCTCACGATACATCTTGAATCATTGGTTTCACCCATTCTTGCGGTTCATATCTTAAGTCACTGGATTCATTCGATTCTCATTACGCTCACAGATTCACACTGCTTCATCATTGGATATTATTCATTTTCATTATTACATCGTCTTTGGGACCCACCCTTACTAGTAGATCGTACTAACCAACGATGCGAGAGAACGAGGGCGGAATGTGTTCACTACACATTCTAAAGCCACGGCTACTACTTTCTTCGGTAGCACACGACCCTCGGTTGCATCCATGCAACAATCATCTCAGACGACTACATCTCAATATGTAGCGTCGACACACCCCACACCCCCGGGGTCCAGGGCAATCCTCGTTCTTCCACAGTAGTTTCCTAAAGCGTACCCACGTACATCACCCGCTTACACGAGCGCCGAAATACGTGGCCAAGTATCCCTCGGGTTCCCACCACGATGGACATGGTACACTAAAGAATACTACCCATATGACTCAGGGTCCTAGTTTCAGGGTTAGGTTCGACACTTGGAGAGGGAAATCCACATTTGCCATAAACAATCGAATCTCGGGAAATCTCATTCCCATCACAATCATCTCCAACCGGGAGATTACATCATCAAACACGTCTCCATCCAGGAGATCATATCATCTAAAGCACAATGTGGACTCCCTTCCATTCACATCACGGTTCTCAATAGCCAATGGGACTCAATTACCTAAATCACAATCGGTGGGACTCAATTCCCTAAATCCACAACAAATCACTTCAAGTTCACAGTATAGATTAGATCTCATACCTCAAGTGATCATAAGTCCTTTTGGAACCTCCGAGACTCATTCCTTTGCCTCCACCACACGGATTCACATTCAGGGTTTACATTTCACTTTGCATTTCTCATTTCGTTTTGGGTGAACATTATCAGATTTCTCTTTGAACACCCGGACGCCGTACACGGTTCGATACTTGGAAATCGGACGTCCGGTGGATTCGTACGTACAATTCTTACACGATACTTCACATTCGGGTTCGATTTATCTTAACACGAGGGTGGAAGTATGCAACTTCCCATTTACTTTTGGGTTAACGATTACGGAATTCTTTCAAGGCTTCCGGATGCCACGAACGGGTCAAATCTTGCGGGATTCGGCATCCGGTCGATATATACACACAATCGGGGCTCAAGTTCGTATTCTAGGTCATTTCATCATTTCACGAAGGAGGAAACATGCATTTTCCACCTTCGGTCTCGGTGAATGTCAGCATCGCCCCTTTAGAGGGGCCCTGACGCCGCGAACGGGTCCAAACGTGCGAATCGGACCAGCGGCCGACATATATACATCATTGGGACGTGGGCATTCCAATTTTGAGGTCAATTTCATGATACGAGGCCGGAAACGGGAAATCCCCAAAATCCCGTAGGTTAGGGTTTCGTGAAAACCCACCCTAGCGAATCGGACACGAATCGGACAACTAACTACATTTTTATGGACCTCAAGGCATGGGTTTTCAATATCCTAACATTTCCCGTGGGTATCGACACAAAATACCCAAATCTAAAATATACAAAATATCGAAAGAGAACGAAGTGGGTATGAGAACACTTGGCTCGACGCGTGCTTTCACCTTTATACTGGCTTTGGACGGAATCGGACTCCCGAGCTCGATCTCCTTCCTTCTCTCTCTAGTCGCGCCTCTCTCTCTCTCAAAACCCTCGGCCGATCGAAATGAGGGAGAAACGATCGCTGCGCAAATATATCTTTGCCAGCCGCTCGAGCGGCCGGCGAGCGGCCATCGACAGCCAAAGGGGCCACCGCTCGGCGCCCCTCGGCGGGGCGAGCGGCCGGAGCCACGGCGGTTACTCGCTTTATCCGCTCGAGGCCCGGCTGAGGCGCCAAAGAAGAAGCCTCTTGGGAGGCTTTCAGCGGCCCGGACCGAATGATTTTCCCGATTTCTCTTCCGATACAAATCTTAATCATCCCATAAGATTAGTATTGATCATTAACATACTAATCACCTCTTAATTATCGGGTTCACAAATCCGGAACCTCACACACTTCAAGCCACTTGGCCCTTCGCGCAATGGGGGCTCGATATTCTCCGCCTATTTCCCATTGCCACGGGACAAAGGAAGTTTATCATCATGGGTATCGACTGCTTTACCAAGTTGGTTGAGGCCATCCCACTCGCAAAAAATTACAAAACACAACGCTCTTAAATTCATTCGCCAGAACATTATTTACAGATTTGGCATCCCAAAGGTCATCGTGACTTACAACGAGGCCAAATTCTCGAAAAAATACTTCACAAGTATTGCGCCAATCTTGGTATCAAGTTGGTCTACACTTTGGTGGCATACCCCTAGGCGAATGGATAGGTGGAGGTCACAAACCGAACGCTACTCCACAGGTTAAAGACCAAGCTGGAAGACGACGCAGGGGGCTCCTGGGCAGACGAACTCCCCTCAATTCTCTGGTCATACCGGAAAACCCCAAGAGAACCAACACGCGAGACGCCATTCAGTCTCTGTTAGGGAGTGAAACGGTAATCCCGGTCAAAATCGAGTTTCCAAGTCTTAGGGTGGAATCGTTTGACCCACAGGGTAACTCCCAGAAAATCAGAGAACACCTGGACTTGTTGGAGAAAGCACGTGACGTCGCTAGAATGCGGACTACGGCCTACCAACATCGAATCGTCCGATAGTACAATAAAAAGGTTAAGGCGTGATAATTCGATATTGAGGACCTGGTTCTACGAGGTGTTGAGGCCACAGACAAGCTGGCCGGCCGTAACAATCTCTCCCCTAATTAGGAATGGCCTTTCCTAGTCTCCGTCATCCTGCGAAACGGAGCGTACAAACTCCGAAATCAGGATAAAAAATTGGTCCCACGAATGTGGAACACGATCCACCTCAAACGCTACTTCAAATAAAGGGCCCATGTATTTGCATTATTGTGTGTACACATTCGTCCACTTGTTTCAATTTGTCAAAATGAGTGTTTCCTTAGCATGCTGCCTTCCCTTTCCTGTGTGCATGTATATATATGTGTTTGCTTTGCAGGTTACCCGACCTAGACTGCCCCTAAGTCGGGAGGGTCTTCATCCTCTCATTACTAGACCCTGGTCATCCAGGCGGCTCATAAATGGTCCAACATAAACCTCGGTCATCCGAGCGGCCCATTAGCAGTCGTATTTAAATCCTGGTCATCCAGGTGGCCCATAAGCGGTTTAGTATAAACCTCGGTCATTCGAGTGGCCCATTAGCAGTCGTATTAAACTCTGGTCATCCAGGCTGCCCATAGGTGGTCGAATCTAAACCTTAGTCATCCAAGTGGCCCGTTAACGGTCAAAATCTTAGGGGGTTAGCGCAGCACACGCAACAACCTCCTCCACGAGGAGATAGCGTGATCAGTCAATGATGGTCAAACGGAGAAAAAGTCTTCTCCAAGGCGGGCCACCCAAGTGAGCACTTGGGCAGTGCCACCAGGCTTCACTCACAAGCCGCCACTACTAGGCCAGCTAACACACACACAGCCGCCTACAAAAAAAGCCTAAGGATTTCACTCCTTTGGCAGCATTTGCATCGCCGCCGACCAACTGAGTTGGCCGTCCAATACAACAAACATGCAAGCACAAAACAGTAAAAAGAAATAAACACAATGTGGGAGAATTCACATTTTATTGCTTTCAAATGTATTGCATTATACATAATACAAAGGAAGACCAAAATCGACAAAGGCTAAGGAGGCGGTGGAGGCAACGCCTGACCGTCTCGCGGATCCCTCACGAGACTTTCGGGGGTCTGGGCGGACCTGTTTGATATATTAAGCAGGTCCACCGAAAAATTAGGATCAATAAGCAGCGTGATACGCCGACACATATTGACCCCTTCCCACATCCGCGACCACATCAGTTGCTCAATCTCGTGGCGGCGTATCCGAAGGCTCAGGCAGTTCTCCAGCTTCGTCAGCTGTCCTCCAAGCTAGCTAAGACGCCCGGTGAGCTGCTCGTTCTCCTACCGTAGCTGAGCGTTCTCCTCTTTCAGACTAGCATTCTCAGCCTCTGTATCGACCAGAACGGCCTGCAAGGCGATGGCATCTGATAGGTACTCCGCCCCCAAAGCCGCCAGCTTCGCGTTCAGCCAGGCGATCTCTGCCTCCCTGTCAGAGATTACCCGGTCCCGCTGGTCAATTACCTTTGTAATGGCAGCCAGCACCTTCTCCTTCTACACCAAAGAACAAAACAAATCAGAAATTCTAAAAGGAAAAGTTATGCATAAAGTATCACAGAAAATTATACCACCCAGACTCTCCGTGCAGGCCTATCAAGTCTGGCTTCCAAGTTTGGCTCCAGCGACGGCGGGCTGGAAGCAATGCCCTCACGAGCGGAGCTGGCGGCGGCCTCCTCCAGGAGCCCCTCATCAACATTGTCCACCCGGCAAAGAAACTCCCGGCCTCGGCCTCCATCAGAGGCCGCTGGAGGATCAAGGTCAACCACCGGATGCTCAGCCGGCATCTGCATGGCCGGTGAGCCGACTGACGGCTCAAGCTTCCCTCACCTCCACAGTCGGGTTCTCAAAAATCTCCGTTTGCGCCGCTCGAAGAACCAGCCGTGGAACAGGCTGTGCTAAAATAACACCTTCGCCCCTAGTTTCTGGCAGGTCATTAAACGACTTCTCCATCTCGGTGGCGCTGCCGGGACCACTGTGAATCTCGACAGCGATATAGTCGGGCCCTGAAGACGATGAGGAGGGCGTCTCCACTGCCATCCTTTGGGACTTAGGCCAATGAAGTCGTCATCTGTTGGATGGGGACGAATGAGCAGGCCCTTAGACTCCTCCAGTCGCATCATCACCGCCACCGGTGGTGCCTTGAACTTTCCCCGAATAGGGAAAGGCGGTCCCCTGTTCACCTTCTTGGTCTCTATCCTAGAGACCAAGAAATCTCTCTGAAATCGTAGAGATGGGCCTCGACCAGCCTTGATCACCACTCGAACGACTCCATCTCCGCCACGACGGCGTCCCATAAAACCTCCTGCACTGCCCCAATCCCTTGCCAAGGCGGTTTTGATTACCCAAAGAAGAACCTTCTTCTTCGGTTCTTGATGAGTCGTAATGGCCGTATTAACCTTTAGGCCACTACGTGAAACCAGGGAGATCCACTCTCCTCCCTGATTTATCTTGAATAACCCCTTCACCATAGACATCGTCAACTACCTAGAATGCTTACGGAGAAAGATACAAATAGTGCAAATATACCGTACAGTATTGGCGTGGAGTTTGGCGACAAGAACACGCAAAGCTTGGAGGATCGACTGTAAGTCGTTCGGAAGAGGAAGACGGAGACCACTCCTTAGGTGGGCCTCATATACCATTACGTGTCCTGCCGGCGGAGAGAAGGTCCTACCGTCCTTGTCTGGAACCCTCCACGCGATGTCTTTGGGAATGTCGAACTCAATGCACAGCTCTTTTACATCATTCTGTTGGAGAACAGAAGGGATATAAGCGATAGAGGTCAAAGCCATATTCATAGAAGGATTAGGGTTTCTCTTTGGAACGAAAGAAGGTTGAAGACGAAGAAGTAGAAGCAGAAGGCATGGAAAATGCTAAGTATAGAGGAGGAAAACTTAAATGGCAAGGTGTGAAACGCCTTAAACTTTCTCGAGAAGGCACGCCATCATTCTTGCCACATGTCGCATCCCAAATGGGCCTCTTTTGAAACAAATCTTCTGACGCATTAATGGCCAGGATAGCGGTTTAACTGTGGGAAGACACGTGTCCACTTTTAACCTGATAGGCCAGCTAATGGCCATGCGTCACTCAGGGCTCATAGAAAGTTCTCTGAATTCTGGCCAATGATTGTCAACAAATCCGGCCAACTTTCTTCTCTCCCCGACGACCATAGGACGGCCAATGATTCGATCAATTTTTTCTCCGGATCTCGACCAAAGACGGCCAATGATCCTCTGCCGACTTTCTTCTCCGACCGACCAAAGACGGTCAACAGATCCGTCTTTTCTTCTCCTGGATCCGACTGAGAGACGGCCAACATCTGGTCAATTTTCTTCTCCGGATCTGATCAGAGATGGTCAACAAATTTGAACAACTTTCTTCTCCGAATCTGACCAGGATGGTCAACAAATTCAGTCAACGCCTCATCCTTTCGTGGAGTCCCCTAGAATTTTCAAGCAGCTAAGAACAGTGAGGAGCATCCCATCATAAATATACCAGAGGCCAGAATTTTAGCCACTGGCATGGGGGCTAGTGTTGGGTATACTGTAAATGGGCTGGCCCAATAGTCAAAGGTGGCCCAGATCCACTGTTGGACGATCAACGTTGGCCCAACATGAAATGAGGGCCGAATTCCTGAAAGGTCCAAACACGCATCAAACAGTCAACGCCAGCATTGACCGACTGAGGCACAGGCAGGCGGCCTACTCGCGCTCAGGACGGTCAACCCATGTGTTGAGGAGAATCACAGTAACAACCGGCCAAGAATAAAAAGGCTTTTCACGAGCCTGGCATACTTGGGCCCACGCTCCAACAGGCGGTCAGCAACGGCTCTTTTCCTAACCCTGCACCTTCCATGATCTAACCAGCTCCAAAAAAGGACGTTAACAAGATCGGTGCCTTTCCCATAAGGAATGCGCCAGATCTTCCCAATTCCTACCAAGTGGAGCCTTCCAACGGTAATATACTTCAAAAAAGGTAGGAAATTTGGAAAGCCGCTACCCGACAGAGAAGAAAACGATCCCAACTAATTAGGCAACGCGTGTCTTCCTCACAAGGAAGGCCGCCTAAATATGGCGCAGGGAATCACATCTTCCAACCAAGGAAGATCACCCAGCCGCCATTAAAAAGAGCCCTAGGGTCTTCGCTCAAGGCACGCGAACAACCACTCATACAACACCTACTACTGCGCTCTCAACTAAGCATCCCAGAATGATTCCCTACTCTCTCTCTGCAAAGCATCCTAACTTGTTGAGAGAAAGAATACAAATCAGCGATATACAGGCGCTTTCCCGCTGACAGACGCTATCGCCACTCCACCATCCGCATTCAGACGACATTACCTCTCTTTCATCTGAAAGCCCGCACACTCTCATACTCACATTCTCAATTCTCGTTTTCAATTACCTTCCCATATTTCGGGGCTTGTTTACTAACTCGTTGATTGTGTTTTTCAAAACTTTCCATGACACACTAACCTCCTATTCGCTTTTAGCGTGCTGGGATCCAAACTTGAACGGATCTGAAATGAACCGTAATGTCGGATCACTGAATCCGCTCGATATTCGATCCAGAGACGACGATCACCGCGATTTTAAAAAATTAACTGTTTAAAATTAAATATTAAATAATACTATCTAAATAATTATTTTTATTAATTATATATATATATTGAATTTAATATATTTAAAAATATAATTAATTTTAATAATTTTTATTTTTAAATTATGATTATTAAAACTTTAATTTAATAATTAAAAAAATATGATCCACTTCTTATCGGATAAGCATAAACCCACACCCACTACGACTATAACACGTTCTCTATCGACCACAATACCAAGCGCGTGAATTCACCCCCACAAAATATGATTGTGAAATCTCCTTTTTACCCCCACAAAAACATCCCTGTCGCCGCCGGTGGAGTCATTTAATGCATCGGACACCGAGAACGATGATTATCCGTCGAACGGAGATTTTTTTTTTTTTAATAAGAAATTATATTTAATTATCTACGAATTATTTAAGAAATTATTATATTTCTTTATTATTATCTATAAAATTTTTAAATTATCTACGAAATTAAATGTAAATATCATACTTAAGTCCTTACTCTTTTTTTTTTAAATAATTTAGAATTAATTTTCCTCTCTTTACTTACATATCTCTTTCTCAATAAGATTACGGTTTATTTAATAAAAAATTAAAATTATTAATCAAACAAATTTCAGATAAAATTGTTTAGTTTTCACATTTATAATAAATTAAATAATCAAACTCAATTGATGATAACTTAATTTATTATTTATAAAATTATATTTAAAAAAAAACTTACATACAGCATACTAAGATATTTTATATTGAAATTGTTTGTAATAATAATCTATTATATAAAATAAGGGTATTTTTTTTTCAAATTATCATAATATAATTAGACTAATTTTATTAATAAATTAATAATAAAATATTAGATAATAATATAAATATTATTTTCAATTCTAAATATGGATAATGTGACCTTAATTTTAAATTTCCACAATAATACATATAAATATATTTTTAATATTCAAAATTTTAATTCATATCAATCAAATAACTTATATAAACTAAATCGCTACCTGTTGTGGATCTCATCCTAGTTCGACGGATACGGTCAGCGGATCTCTTTGCCCTTGTTATTATGACTCGACATTTTGAGGCGTCTCAACTCATTTAACTCACGCTACGACAACACAATTAATCGGGCATAAAGATTAAGATTAATCCAGCTGACGGCAAATCCCAGCGCTCCGTATCTCCGACGCTGTTTCCATTCATTCGCTTTTTGAGAATAAAAGGGAAAGATATTATTTTTGTTCTTCTCTTTATATATCAAGATTAAGAGAATTTTTCTTGACCGAAAAAGAAGTCCCTTCACCTCGGCGGTTACCTTTCCTTTTATAGCGCTTCCTTCGCTTTATAATTTATCCTAGAAGTTATACTTCTCTGGATAAGTGCATTTGGTTTTTTAACTTCCACCCCGGGTGGTTTATTAACTTCCCACTCCGGGTGGTTTATTAACTTCCCACTCCGGGTGGTTTCCATAACTCCTCCGGCCGGTTATAGCGGTTTTTCCTAAAATCCAACCGTTGAAGTTACTAGTAGCTTCCATACTCTATCTCATGGGTAGCTTTTAGTTATTTGGGTTATTATACCCATCACTAGCCCCCCATGCTAGAAGATTAAAATTTTAACTTCTAGCATGTTTTGTTAATGGAATTGACTACTTAGAATTTTTTCAGATTTTCATTGCTCCGGAATTAGTGATTTCATTTTTCTGATCACTCCGGATTTTTTTTTTTTTTTGGCCGGATTTTGTGACTCCCGCTTTTTGGTTACTCCGGAAATTTTTTGATCCGGATTTGGTGACTCCCGCTTTTTGGTCACTCCGGAAATTTCTTACTCCGGATTTGGTGACTCCCGTTTTTTGGTCACTCCGGAAAATTTTTTGATCCGGATTTGGTGACTCCCGCTTTTTGGTCACTCCGGAAATTTCTTACTCCGGATTTGGTGACTCCCGCTTTTTGGTCACTCCGGAAAATGTTTTACTCCGGATTTGGTGACTCCCGCTTTTTGGCCACTCCGGAAATTTCTTACTCCGGATTTGGTGACTCCCACCTTTTGGTCACTCCGGAAAATGTTTTACTCCGGATTTGGTGACTCCCGCTTTTTGGTCACTCCGGAAATTTTTTGATCCGGATTTGGTGACTCCCGCTTTTTGGTCACTCCGGATGGCGATTGGCTCTGACGAGGTCTTAGCTGGCTTGCCACGTGTTAATCATCGCGTTGTAAATCTTCGTCAGAATCAGTTTTGAGTAGCAAATGCTTTTGCGACACGCGTCCTCTTTAATACTTTTGAATTTGAACGAACACGTCCCTTCAAACATATAAATTAGGGTTTTCCCCCTTTTTTACGTTACTCTGTTTTTCATCTTGCTTCTCCCTGTTTCTCTCGTATTTCACCTCTCTTCTTCCGCTTCAATGGCGTCTAAAGTTGAGTCGATTAAGTCTGTCCCTCACCACCGAGGGATATGGAGAAGATCATTCTTGATATAAGATTCCAAGTTCATACTGCGCTCGATACATCAAGGAGACCGATGGAGCCGATTCTCCTCCAACGGATATATCACGGTATACGAAGCACATTTGAAGAGTGGCCTTCGCTTTCCCCTCGCATCAGAACTTCGAACAATCTTTTCTGATTTAGGCGTGTCCATCGCACGCTATCATGCGAACGCTGTGAGGTATCTCTGTAACCTCTGCATATTTTTCCGTCTTCGAGGTACTACTCTCAATACCTCCATTGTTAGGGCTTTATTTAAATTTTGCCAAAATGGGGATTGGATATCCCTATCTCCTCGCGATTTAAATATTAGTGGAGTTATTATCGATACGGCCAAAAATTGGAAAGACTGCTTTTTTTCCTTCGTCCCCTCAAACCGGCATTCCTAATGCCCGGGTAAAATCCGACCGCTTTCCGGCAAGCCAGCCCCGGAAGAAGAAGAGTGGTGAAACTCGGTTAAAAATGATCAAATCGAATATGGAGTCATTTTCGGATAAGGGGCGCTTGTTTACCCCGAGATTTTTTGCTTCGACCAAATGGGGTTTTTAACCTGTAAAGGCGGAACTTGAGCCAACCCCAAAAAAATTAAAAAGGAAAACGAAGGACACCGCGCCACGGGGCGTAAACGTTTAATTGTTTCACCCGGTAATCTCCTTCTTCGATACCGCTGAGGTTGATCTTTCTACTGATCGAGAAGTTAAAAGGAGTTCGGGAAGAAAATCCTGTTAGCGAGTCCTTAGTCGCCCGAGATGGGAGCTGATGAAATGGCTATCGTTCCATACACCATATCTCGCCGGACCCAAGGGAATCTTCTGGTCCGTTGATTCAACAAGAAAAGCCCTCATCAAGAAATTCCACCTTCCTGTTTCTCATCCTACTCCGGTCTTGCTTGGTCCTACTCCGGCGGTTTCTGCTCCGCCTCTCCCTCAATGTTCAACCGATCCTGTCGTTCACTCTCCTCTCCGGAGTTCAACTGGTCCGGATCTCGGAGCAAGCTCCGCCCTCTTCTGTCGTTTTCAAGACTTGCAGCCGCAAAAGCCCGTTACATAACAGTAAGATTCTGAAAAGAGAGATTTTTTTTTTTTTTACTTTCTTCTGATTGATCCTTGTACTCAACAGAATGAGAAAATGGGTGAGATTTTAAATCTCTGCTTAGCCCAACGTGATCTGAGGATGGAGCAGCTTGAGAAAGAAATTCAAAAACTTGAAAGGGAGCGCATTGATCCATCAGTCCTTGAACAACTGAGGAATCAGGCTACTGCCGACACTGCTAAGATTGATCTTCAACAGAAGCGTATTTCTAGTATGGAGCTTGAGTTGCAGCAAGCTAATGAAGCTTTGAAGGCGTCCCAAGAGCATGCATCCAGTCTGAGAAGTGATAATGCTAAGTTGGGAGCGGAGCTCATGGTCCGCTCTTAAGCTCAAGAGGTCCGTCCGGCTTTGAATGCCGATTTTGGACGGAATCCTTTATGCCTCAGATTGCTCCAAAGTTGGATCCAAATTTTCCGGTTGGCTTTTTTGATCCAAGGAATGCAGGCGCCCGCCTCGAGATCGGACTTGGTAGACTTTTCGAGTTTGGCGAACCTTCAACGCACCTCCATCAAGTCCTCCACATTAATTTTCATTTTTATTAACGTTGACTGAGGACAAAAAGAGATGTACCAAAACCCTTTATGAATGGAAAGTAATATATTGACTTTTATTGAAAGAATTTCTTCAAATGCATTGCATTCCATGTTCTAGGCACTAACTTTCCATTTGAGGTGCGCAATTTATAAGCACTGCTTAATACAAATAGAAAACAATAAACGGACCTTCCCAATTAGGAGATAACTTATTTCTATTCGCAATTTTTCCGGTGGCTTGTATGCTTCTCAAAACTAAATCTCCCACGCCAAACCGTCGCGCTTTCATTCTCTTGTTGTAGTATCGCGATCCGTTGTTGATATGTTTGCAAATTGCATTTCTTTGTTTTCTCGATTTCCTCCAATAAGTCTAAATTTTCCTTTAGCCGTTTTGAATTGCTATGAGAATCGAAATTTTCTATCCTGAGGTCGGGCAAGCCTATCTCAATTGGTATCGCTGTTTTGCCCATAGCATAAATTGAATGGCGTTTCTTTTTGTTGATTCTTTAGGAGTTGTCCTAGTTTGACCACAAAATTGATGGCAACTCATCACCAGAGCCCCCTCGCTTCCTCCAAGTTTAGTTTTTAAACCGTGTAGTAAAGTCCTAAGTTAGTTACCTCTATTTGGCCGTTAGCTTGTGGATAGGCAACGAGAGGTGTGTGCTAGCTTGATCCTCAAATTCTGAACTTAGTAAAGCGCTTCAAAATCGGGTTCCGTTATCGACTATCACTTCCTAACTCCAAACCGTGCAGATAATGTTTTGTCGCACGAACTCCGTCGCATTATGCTCAGTTATTTTTGCCAAGGGAGAAGCTTCCACCCACTTGGTAAAATAATCTATTCCTGGCTATAATAAACTTCCTTTGTCCAGAGGCTATTGGGAAGGGTCCTGAGATGTCCACCCCATTGTGCGAACGCCGTGGTGCTTGTAACGATTTTAGTTCGGTTGGAGGTGCGTGAGGTATGCTTCCATGGATTTGGCGCTTCACATTTCTTGACAAAGTCAAGCGCTGTTTTTTCATAGTTGGCCAAAAATATCCTTTGCCGCATTAATTTGAAGGCCAGATTCTTTCTCCTATGTGGGACCCACAAATTCCAAGATGAACCTCACCAAGAGCATAATCCGCTTCCTCCGGGGTTAGGCATCTTAAATAGGGACGGAGTACCCACGACGGTATAGTTTTCCATCAATGATGACGATCAAAAATGCCAGCTTTTCTTTATTCTCTTTACTTCATTCCGAATTTTCCTGAATTACTCCGCTGTATAAGTATCGATAATAAGGAGTCATCCAACTTTCATTACCTGTGACTTGTAGAGATATCTTGATCTACTTCTTCAATACTTGAGTAGTTAGAACCTCTCGCATACTTCGGGTATATCTTTTCCTGATTTTCTATGGTCACCGCTTTTGCTAACTGATCGGCCTTTCCGTTTTCCGTTTAAAAATATGGTGCATGTCAATTTTATCAAAATCTTGAAATGCACTTCTTACCTTAGAAAGGTATCTTGCTAAACACGAGTTTGACACCTCAAAGTTTCTCTTGAACTTGATTAACCATCGAGTTAGTCACCAGAGATTGCAACATATTTAGTCAACATTCCTTGCCAATCGTAGTCCGCCAACGAGCTTCATATTCAAATTTACGTTGTTTGTTGTTGGGAATGAAAGCCTTAATGAATATAAAATTTCCATTCCTTCCGAGTTCGCAACATCACTCCGCCCGCTTCGATTGTGTAGAAGATCCGTCCACATACATCGTCCATGGATTGGACAAGTCAGTCCGGTCTATTTTTTGATCTTCTGCTTCATTATTTTGGGCTGAAAAGGAAGTTTCAACCAAAAAATCAGCCAAAGCTTGTCCTTTTATTGATGGTCTTGGCTTGTACTCAATATCAAATTCTCCAAGCTCGATTGCCCATTTGACCAGTCGACCTGATGTGTCTAGCTTTTGTAAAATCCCTTTAAGAGGTTGGTCTGTGAGGACGGTTATCTTATGGGCTTGGAAATATGGCCTTAACTTTCTCGCTGAGTAAACCAGAGCTAGCACTATCTTTTCGGCGTGTGTGTAACGACTTTCCACTTCGGACAGCGTTTTGCTGACGTAGTACACCGGTTTTTGAACATCCGTCTCATTCGGATTAAAACCCGAACTTAATGCTACGTCGAAACGCGGATATAAAAATAATTCCTCTCCTCAAATGGTGACGTTAGAAGATGAGGGTCAAGCTAAATACTCTTTTAAATTTTGAAAAGCGGCTTGGCATTCTTCACCCACCGGAAACCATTTGCTTTGGTTCCTCTTAAAGCTTTGAAAAATGGAAGGTACTTCTCCGCCGATCTGGATAAAATTGGGAGAGTCGCAAGCCTTCCCGTAAGCCGGCCAACTTCTTTTATGGTTTTGGCGACTCATTTCTCGCAACCGCCTTTATTTTTTCCGATTGGCTTCAATTCCGCTCAAACGATGAATCCCAAAAATTTGCCCGAAGATACTCCGAAAGCACATTTGGTCTGATTTAATTTCATCCGATGCTTCCGAGTACTTCAAAAGCTTCTTCCAAATCCTTAGTGTGATCGTTCATGATTTTACTTTTTACAAGCATGTCATCTACGTACACCTCCATGTTTCTACCGATTCGATCTCGTGAACAACTTGTTCACCACTTTGATATGTCAGTGCTCCAAGGCTTCTTTAATCCGAATGGCATTACTTTGTAATAGCAAGTGCCTCGGTCGGTCATAAAGGAGGTGTGTTCTTCATCCTCCCGACTCATGCTAACTGATTATAACCGAGTACGCATCCATAAAATCGAGTAGTTCATGTCCAAAGCTTGAATCTATCAATAGATCAATCCTCGCAAAGGAAAAACTGTCCTTTAAGCGAAGCTTTATTCAGATTGGTAAAATCAACGCACATCCTCCATTTTCCGTTGCTCTTTTTACCATAACCACATTGGAAAGCCATCCGGATATCGACTTCCTTATAAAACCGCATCTAGCAAATTTTTTACTTCCTCCCTGATTGCAATAAGTTTTTCAACCGAGTAGTTCCTCCTCTTTTGTCTAATCGGTTTGTGATTGGGATCCAAACTTAATTTATGGACCATCACTTCGATTGGAATTCCAGGCATATCGATGACGTCCAAGCAAAGATATCCTTGTTTTTCCGGAGGAACTCAATTAACCGCCCACGAACTGGTCCTGGCCAACGAGTTTCCTATTTGTACGCATTTTTCTGGATCTCGTTGGATCCAATGGAATTAGATCTCAGAATTTCTCCTGACCGAGCTTGTTGCAACGTGTTTTCGTCTCCGATAGTCAAAATCTTCCACAGACTGGCCTTGAACATTTTTTCAACTTGGGATAAGTAACACGTTCTTCCTGAATTTGATCTCCTAATATCTCTCCAACTCCATTTAATGTTGGGAACTTTATTTTTAAATGAGGAATAGACGCATCGCTCCAAAATCGCAAAAGGGCCGACCTGCACTGCGTTGTAAATCAAGGCGAGGTCCACTACCAGAAATGTTAGTTCGTGAGAAGCAGTTCTTGGGTAAGTTCCCAACGTAACCTCCAATTGGATGGTTCCTTCGATCGCGGATCGTTCATTTCCCACTCGTCATGTGGTCCATTGGCCGGCCGGAGTTGATTAATTTTCAAACCCAACTTAATGAAAGCATCGAAATAAAGCAAATTACTAGAGCTTCCATTATCAATAAAGATTCGTTTCATCTGGTAATCCACGTTACCGTTAGAAACTAAGGCAGATACAACTAGAGGATCTGAATGTGGTGTTCTCACATGACCCATATCTTCCTTACTAAAACTAATTACATCATCACTTTCAAACTTCCGCTCTCACACTCCGGATGATGTCCATTTGACCGACCAGCCCCGCCGGTCTCGGTGGTTATCATGTTTACCACTCCGCCACCACACTTTTGATTGTGGCTGGTCCGTCTCTTCTTCTTCCAGTCTTTCACCAGTGGGTTATCCTCCTGGTTTCTTCAAGAATTTCTTGAGATGTCCCTTCCGATTAGAATTTCACTTTCCCTTTGCAAAGTCCAACATTCCTCGCCCATGCCCAGTGAGCGGCGATGGTAATGGCAAAACTTGCTTTGATCTCCAGCTTTCGGGGTTCTTTGGGGCTCTTGGCCACTAAGAATTTTTCCTCACGATTTGCATCGGGA
Source organism: Nepenthes gracilis (assembly GCA_033239525.1). Lineage (NCBI taxonomy): Eukaryota > Viridiplantae > Streptophyta > Magnoliopsida > Caryophyllales > Nepenthaceae > Nepenthes > Nepenthes gracilis. The sequence goes on from BSYO01000029.1 coordinate 13,284,843, forward strand.
TATTTGTTCTTGAATCATTTAACGGTAGGATCAAAGGGCCTGAATTCTCTTCGTGTTTTTCGCCTTGAACTTCCTTTCCGGCTCCTTTGGATGGGATCTTTCATCTTCGCTCCTCCTTCTCTTTGGTGATCCTTGATAAGGAGGATTCACCTCGGTAGGCTTCTTAGCCTCATTGGCTTCTCAAACCACGTATCTGTGGTGCAAGAATCTCCCACCTCTCTCGAAAGTTTGTGGATTTGTGTGGGCCAAATGTTTGAAAATTCTCCCCGGCTCCGCATTTGCAATAAAAGTGTTTAATTTCACCTCATCGGAGGCGGCGAATTCTACGGGCTTGGTGAATCTTGACAAGAAGCTCTTCAAGTTTTCATTTGGACCACTGTTTGATTCGGGCAAGTGCCGTGGTTGTTTTTCTATTCTCTCGCTTGAAGCAAATTGAGAGAGAAAGTTCTCTCGCTAACTCTTGGAAGGACCGACCGAGTTTGATGGCATCCCAGAAACCAGATTCTTGCATCCTTTTCAAAGTCAATGGGAAGCATTGACACATCATCATTTCATCCAATCCTGGAAACTCAACAAGGTCCTGGAAATGATCCAAATGGTCCATTGGGTCAATTTCATTCATATGTGTCAATGATCGGCATTTTGAATTTCGGGGGTAATGGACAGGTCCTGATTTCTGTTGTGAATGGGGACCTCCTTAGATCACTGGTCCGTCCTTCAGATTTTTCTCCGAAAAGGTAATCCCACATCTTTTCTAATTTCTCCTCTCTCTGAGGTTCAACAGCAGATTTCTTGGAATTGAGATAAGTTCTCAATTCCTCAGGAACTTCAGATCGGAGATTCTTGACATTTTTAGCATTGAGATAGGTTCTCACCCTCTTCCGAGCTTCAGATTGTTGATGTTGGCATTCTTGGCATTGAGATAAACTCTCACCTCGTGAGCTTCAGACCGGTGTAGTCGCTTATTTCTTCCGTCCGGAGGTAAGTTGGAGGAAGCTTCCTCCCGGTCCGGATGTCTTCTTTCACTCCGGGATTTCGCCTTCTGGGCCGTCTTCAACGGATCTTGGGCCCAATCGGCCTTCCAAGCGAGATCGGCCTTCTCCCTTTTCTCTTGAAACTACTCTTTCTTGGATATGCACAGTTGATTTTTTTCTTCCACTTTATGTTCCATTGAAGCTGGAACATGCACGCAAGAATGGGCGTCGGCTTTTGACGCTCCACTTCTTTGCGTAAAGACTCAATCTCTTGAGTCATTTCTTTCATACGGGCGTTCATTGCCTGCATGAGTCGATCCTCGGGATTTTTTGTCTTGCAAAGGAACGTTATTTTCGAAACGACATCTTCTAATGCCAGATACTACTGTGGTTGGAGCATTTGTCTCCTGAGTACTTATTTCGGGAGCACTTTGGCGTGTTCGGGTGTTAACCATTTTTCTTTTTATTTTAGTGGTGAATCGCTTTTTTGTCCGATTCCCACAGACGGGCGCTAATGTTGTAGATCTCGTCCGAGTTCGAGGACGGATACGGTCGAGCGGATCCGTCCTAGAGTCGACTGGATTATTATGGAAACTCGTCTTTTTGAACTCACGTCCCGCATAAACACAATCGGGCAGACAAGATGGTCAAGAGGCGAACGGGCTAAATCCCAAAGGCTCTCCGACGCTCAAGTCGGGCCATTCGCCTTTTTGAGAATAAAAGGAAAGATATTATTTTTGTTCTTCTCTTTATATATCAAGATTAAGAGAGAATTTTCTTGGACCGAAAAAGAAGTCCCCTTCACCCGAGGTTTACCTTTCCTTTTATGCGCTTCCTCTTCGCTTTCATAACTTATCCTAGAAGTTATACTTCTGGATAAGTGCATTTGGTTTTTTAACTTCCACCCCTGGTTTATTAACTTCCCACTCCGGTGGTTTATTAACTTCCCACTCCGTGGTTTCCATAACTCCTCCTCCGGTTATAGCGGTTTTTTCCTAAAATCCAACCGTTGAAGTTACTTGAAAGGCCATACTCTATCCCATGGGTAGGCTTTTTTAGTTATTCGGGTTATTATACCCATCACTACCAAAAAAAAAAAAAAAACTATATATAGATAAATAAAGAGATTGAATCAAAATTATATTATTTACCCAAAATATTATTTAAAATTTTATATATAATTATATTTATTAATTTAGAATAATATTTTTACTAGTATATAAGTAAGATTTAAAAAATTTGGCACCACAAAAGAAGTCTTCAACTGCTACAATAACAAGAGGCACAGTCGTATCCCATGCTTGCTGAAAGAAACATTCGATGAAATCACAAGGGTCAGGTACCTTGAAATCTTCAAATATTGAATATAGAAGCTTTAAACCTGCCTCCAAGTACTTTTTTTGACAAATATTTTCTGTTGGGATTTGATTAAAACACACATAATTTGATATAACGGAATAAAATTTAAATCTTTTTATCAAACATTAACAATTAAACTTGTGAGTATGAGAAATATAATAATATATAATATTTTTTTATGTGAAAACCTTTTTTAACCAAAAAAATTATGGGACAAATTCTAAATAAATTCACTATAATAATAGTATTAGTTACAAATAATCTCATCCAAAACCCCTTTATTACAATTCTGAATGAAAAATTATTGATTGCAATATCCTTAATAAATCTAACAACTTATAAAAAAAAGTACAATGAGAAATAAGAGTAATCAAACAAAATACGTCCTAAAAAATTACTCTAATATAACATACTCAACATTGACAAAGAACGAAACTCAAATCGGACATTAACCGAATATCAAACTTCTCCCTCTTCTCCCTTTTTCTCTCCTCTTTTCTGTGTGGCGTTCCTTGTATGAAAAAATGATTTCGGACTTTCCTAAAATAGTGTCAAGCGCGACTTTATAACAAAGGCGACACTCGAACGCCAATCGGACACGTGTTAAGCACACATCCATCGAAATTGGCAGACGAGCACACTCTCGGAGGCACCTCGAGCGGCCCCATTTTGAAATCGATGCTCATAGGTACAATAAGTGTCTATCGCGTACCACTCTGTTGACTTTCGACTCATCCTCGGTCGACCCTTGTATGAATATCCCTCAACCTTTCATCATCATTTGCCGCTTGGTTGACCATCAACCAACCTTCAGTCGACCCTTGAACGAATATCACACGACCCTTCGATAACTATCCATTTATTGTGACACCCACGAGAAAATGATCAAGACCCAATATTTCCTTGGAAATACCAGCTCTAGCAACGGGGCGACCAAATAGCAAAGCCTTGTCCTTCAAATTTCGTCAATTTTAAAGTTTTGACTCTCAACCGACCTTCAATCAACCTTCGTACAAATATCGCGTGAACTTTTAATAACTATTCATTTATTATGATACCCACGAAAAGATGATCAAAACCTAATATTTTCTTGGAAATACCAGCTCTAATAATGGGGCGACCAAATAGCAAAGCCTTGTCCTTCAAACAACGTCAATTTCAAAGTTTAGTGGCTTGATATGAGAGCACTTTTTGCAAGTTTATGGGCAATAGTATTCACATTATTCGTACAAACTTCAATGTCCGCAAGAGCAAAAACTTGTTGCTAAAATTATCTAATGCAGTGTTTCTTCACCTCTTTTATTTTTAGAAGGTTGTTATGATGTTCAAACAGGCAACCTTAATCATCATTTAACACCATTAAGAGAGGGAATTCTCGTTGGCACTATTTGCTAAAATTATTCACTCCGATTCGTTTAATAATGAGATTTTTGGCTGAAAAAAGGTTCTGTGACATTGACGTTTAGCTCAATTCTCAATTTTACAGAAAAAATATTCATAGTGAAAGTCATAGTTAAAGTAAGGCTAATCATTTATTTAGTGTCAATGACATTTAAAATTTTATTTCTGATGATACTTTTATAGTATAATTAAGGATAATAAAGAAAACAGTTATTCTATATATTTTTTTACTTGACATTGCTACCGGCATCGTAGGTACCCAAATGATCATGGCAAGATGAAATCCCCAAGCTAGGAAGAATGGCCTTCTTTGGGGGTAATAGTATAAATGGCCCCTCAAGAACCATCAACTTATAGCTAGGAAAGGCCGAGCTACATTAAACTCTGGCCACGTAAAACAAATAATATTTTATCATATGAACTCGAATTATTATATAATATATATTTACTTTTTAGAATCACATTTATTTTTTGACAATATGACATATGTTGGATGTTAAGCAATATTTTTTTTGAATCATACTGTCAAAATGATTTATTCTTATTTCACCCAAATAAATTCATAATTCACAGATTAATTATGTTATTTTTATAGAAATCTTCTATTTGAATGCAGCCACTATGATTCTATTTGAAAATTACTTCAAAAAAAGCAATATAATTTTTTATATTTCACATTATCTCTGTATTTGTTGTTGGCTGGGTGAGTGGGATCCTTTCCTAAGAAGGCTAGAATTAGAGGCATGTGAATAAGATAATCCAAATAATCTCGCATATTATTCATATAATATAGAGTCAGATCAAAACAATATCGTATATATCAATGTAAGATATACAAAAATGAAGTAAATCACTAAATTCAATACATAATATCGTTAGTATTTACATAAATATTTGTTCAGATATTTGTTAATAGTGAAAGTTAAATTACTCTGTATCATTCTCTTTCAGTAATAAAATTATAGTATCTGTATCCTACAAGTTTTAGAAAAATACTATCAAAAATGATATTTGTTTTTACATCATTATTATTTGTTGTTTAACTTGATAGATCAATAGATGAACTTGACTGATTAAAAATCAATAAAATGAATTTTGTGCTCACTTACCTGATTATTTGTTATAGGTTTTATGGGATAATTAACTTTTGACATTTTCTTATTTTTAAATAACTTTTTAAATGTTTTGTACCATTTTGTGTTTCACAACTCTTGGCTTCTTTGTAGTCCCCTCAATAATTTTCACCATCCCGGCAATTGACCTTTATAAAAATAGATGACTATAAATTTCTCAACCAAATTATCAATACCTGAAAGATCCACTTCCAGCTTTACTTTAAAAAAAAGATTGCTCGCATCCGTCGGATTAAATCTGACGAACATTGTGCTAGCACAGCGCCCATGAACAGAGATTTATGGTTGAAAAACACTATATATTTAAGTATAATAAGTAAAATTACGTCAAATAACATTGTAACACTTTTATTTTTAAAAGATAATCAATCATTTGATATTTTATTTATCTATTTATATTTATTCACCCATACAATAATATATATACTAATAAAAAAGTATCAAATCGCTCAAAAATGCCCGAAAACTAACTTAAACTGATGCGAGTCTCACATTGAAAAGTTTGAGGCAAAACCTCCAACTTATAAATTAAGGGACTCTCTGTCCTCTACTTTTACCAAGTCTTTTGGGATGCCTCCTCCGACTTATACTCACATCAAATGGTCTGCCTTTATAGTCCCCCCTGATTTTCGGCCATCCGACTACCCGTGGAGGTTCTCGATCGGAAAGCAATCAAATGGGCAACACTGAGATCCACGTATATCGCGCGAAAAAGAAAGATCCTTCGGTGTGAAACAAGTTGTCCTGAAGTGTCGCATGAACACGATCGCGCTGTGAAAAACAAGAATGGAGGAATGATGAGAAAATCGACGTTGAAAAACTTGAGGCAAAACCTCCAACTTATAAGTTAAATATTCCTCCTACTTTGGCCACTCCCGTTTTTTATGACGCTAATAGAAAAGTTCCGACTTATACTCGCATCATAAGCCATCCTCAAAATATTCAAAATTTAGAGCAACGTATTGACCGGGGCGTTTGTATGGCTTATATAGTCTCTTAGATCCATTGAGACAGTTAAAATGTAACAACGCCCAAAACAGCAAAGCATATCAGCAAAGGCGGTCAACACACTAGCATTAGATCAGCGAAGGGAATTGTTCTTGTAAGACATCATGATTAGAAAATGACGTTAAACGAAAGGTAGTATCTTAACATTTGGTATGCAACTTCAGCGATGGGAAAAGTCATACCTTCTCATTTTGCGTAGCCGACGACTGATGGATGGCCCCCTCACATTCAAAAAGGGTATGCAGTGACGGCACCGGCAGGCAGTTTCAATCGCTCTTCTAACAGCTGCGAGTGGACAAAAGAAAGCTTTTCTAACGGCAAGTTGGGGGACGGAGGCGACGACTTCCGCCATTGACGCATTCAGTAGTGTTTTTCTACGCTCTAAGAAAGGTCATGTATTATTTCCTTTAATTCACCACTTTTTAATTCGGCCCGCATCAGTTGAATGTTTCTTTGATAAAGACCATTGGAAAATAGGTGCAAAAATATCTCGTGGCTTCCTCTTATTCACACTTCCACGTTAATAGAATGTTCATAGCACTGCGTAGGAAAACATTTATTATTTGTTTAGTGCATAAAATGGGAAACCTAATGCATGAAACTCCCAGCTATGTAACCATTAAAATTGGAAATAAATGGACATCAAAATTCCATGAGGCGGGTAGATGATCAGGACTGGCCAGCGCGTTGGCAAAGCATAATTTGGGTTAGGAACGTGGCCATGAGTCTGATTTGTGGTGTTGTGTATCTTGGTTAGTTGTGCATATTTATTATAGTTGACACCATGTACAGGGTTTTGCACTGCTCTGACTGCGCCTAATGAATGATAGGTGAGGTGTGAGGTTCTCCGCCATGAAAAAAGTGGAGAAATAATGGTTCAGTCATCGTACTGTTTTGTTTTTTGTTCTTTGGCTAGATTTTTTCCCTCTAATTTCCTAAGCTTACCGGTTGTTGGATATGGGGAAAGAATTTTGACTCGTTAAAATCCTTTGAATTTGTCTTGTTATTTTTTTTGGGGGGGCCGGGGGAGGGGGGAAAAAGTCGTAGGTTGAAATAGCAACTCATAAAACTCGTAACATGGACAAAGGAATCCCAACTGTGTATCATTTCAAATTGTTCTGAGATAGACTGGAGTTTCAAAAGGTGAGCTTTTTAATATTTGTAAGGAAGAATGATTATGGATTTTGCTGAGGAGGAATAAACTTGATGGTAAAGAAAAGCTGTACAAACCCATGAGTTCTTGAAGAGTCAATTCTTGGGAATTGTTTGTCTGCAGCCTGGATTTTTAGCTGTTGGAAAATGGATCTGAAAATCGAGGCGTTTCTTTTAGTCATCTGTATACAAATAATGATCAGTTTGGCGAGCACAGATAGTGGAGATCGTAAGTTACTCATCAGGTTTTTGGTCTTAATTTGCTCATTGATTATAATGGTATATGAACTAGATTACTCTAA